>VYZR01041129.1:9002-20189 GCA_013400675.1 Oxylabes madagascariensis | reverse complement strand
CCCAATGGGAGCACCGTTGATCTAAAGATCACAAAGAGATAGGACCAGGTCACGTGCTGATGCAAATGAGCATAGTTTTCTTGACATCAGTGGACCTACTGTGATTGATTCCAGATGAAGCGATGAGATGATTTGGGTGTGCTATGCCCTCCTGAAAGGCTGTTGAGAGATGCAGTGAAATCAGTACTGGGGCAGCCTCACCAGAGGCAAATACACAGCCAACAGTGCTCCCTTTAAAGGGACATGGAAGGGAAAAGAACAACAGCATCTCTCACTGCGTTGGTGGAGAGACAGGATCTGGTGAAAGAACAAAAAACAGTGGTGTGCTCAGCACTCTGGAGTTTGGAAGGGAGGCAATAAAGGCAGTGTTAAGTGACCGAGACAAAAAGAGCACCCCAAATTATCTCAGAACTTGTAGGGCTTCACTGCTCTCACTGTCTTCAGAAAACCTTTGCTTTTGCACATCTTTAGATGGTCTTTGAGATTTGGCTCAACCTGGGCTCAAATGCATTTGCCTGGGAATAGAAAGGAGCTAAGATGAGGCCTGCTCTAAATACACTCAAGCTACAGCAGTAGCACAACCAAGTCAACTTCAGGGACTACCTAATGCCAGCACTGCCTACTTTATTGCCTGTTTAGCAATAGCCTATTGTCTATTTAGCAATAGCCTCTAGGAATCCAGCATGGACTGCTACCCTGGCTCTCTGAGTAAAAATTCAGGCAGATGGTTTGGTCTGGGCTTCATGGTGTCTGGTATGGCAGCTACGCTAATTTACTGATGATTATTCAAGTGTTTTTCACCCTAGCACTAGAAATAGACCTAAGTGTGACTAAAGACACTCATCAGTGGTTCCTGGACCACCTAAAATATTTAAAAGTTTGGTAATGTGCTCCCTCTGGAAATGCAATTGAAAGTAATTTATTTGCTTTGAAAGCCTCAAAGCACTCTAGTGAAATAAATCACTCCATATTT
This sequence comes from Oxylabes madagascariensis, assembly GCA_013400675.1. NCBI lineage: Eukaryota > Metazoa > Chordata > Aves > Passeriformes > Timaliidae > Oxylabes > Oxylabes madagascariensis. The sequence goes on along the minus strand of VYZR01041129.1, from coordinate 19,216 downwards.
GAAATGTCAGTACCAAAATGCAGGATACAAGAAGTCTTCTTCATGGACTCAATAAAACCTGAACATAGATTTTTTTTTTTCCTAAGTTTTGTTTTTATTTATTCTTAGAGCATCATTTACACTACTTAAAGGCATTGCTGGGTTTTCACAGTTGAATCAGCTTCTTTATAGGAAACTGCAAACTCTGTAGCTATTGCTCTAGCATTGTCCCACATTTGCCCATCAAAAGAAAAGTTAGAAAGCTCTTTTCAGAGTAACCCATTTTTCTAATACTGAAACAATTTACTAGTAAACTACCCAATTAAAGCTATATTAACTTGGATATTTTATCTCACTCTTATTTTCAAGAGTCAACAACCCAAGTACAAGGAGACTAATGACTTAAAATTGAGCCTTCTCTGCACAACTGACGGAGTTTTGTTCCTGGGCTATCTCCTCCTCGTTTCATTCAGCGTGAATGGCAGATTCCTACATCGTGTCAAGTTTCGGATCACCATAGAAACAAACTAGGAGGCAGTTTCATTAATCATTTAGAGCACAAGAAGTCTAGGTCAGTCTGATTGCAGCATATAGAGTATCATCCTAGCGCCACATGGGACTCAGTTGATTTGAATTAAAAAAGATTAAGCTGCCCCTAGGACGCTCAGCATCATCAGTTTAAGTTCTCATGTAACAGTGGTCTCTGGAGCCACATGGATTAGGAGACTGAAGCTATGCATTTATTTTTCAGGGCTCAGTGAAACATTAGATGAGTGCAGGTGTCTGAGGGGGAAAAAAGGACAAAGATCACATATAGTTTTTTAGACTTGTTGCTGTTCTTTTGAAACTGGAAACAATAACTCAGTTTTATTTCTCCAGTGACAGTTACCACTCTTTTTTGGCCATGCAATGATACATCTGTTACCCAATGTTTACATTTTAGATTTATAAAAATTTCATACTATGAAGCATAGTTTTAGCACAGAACTGCAAGTTGGGCATAGAAGTTTACATGAATGCTGACTTTTTCTTCTCCTGATGGGGTAAAAAATGCATGAAATAAATACTGGTGACATTTTAGTTTTGCTTGAATGAAGATTTATTGCTCCCAGGAAACTGACATACAGGCAGCTACAAATCAACTTGACTATGAAATAGTTGTATATGTACACCACAAAATGAGCCCCCCCTTCCAAAGTACTCACCTTATTTATGGGTCTTCCAGTACTTCAAAGACCTTCAGTAACTTAGTCCAGACTGGTTTATTGCTTTGCAGAACTAAGACATTTCAAGGGGAAAGTTGTAGGTTACAGTATATTAAGACTCCTTCTCTTGGGGGTCTAAGAATCCCATGATGCTATATGAACTGTTGATCTAAAGCTTATTACAGCATGACTTCCTAGAGTATAATTCTTAAATCTTTTAAGTTATACTGTACTGTCTTTAATCTCAAGTGCTAAACCTTAAAGCAGAACGAGCTTTCCAAAATTCAGAATGCCATCTGTGAGTTGATGTAATTACACTTTGCTAAAACACAGTTCACTTACTCGCCCAGATTGCCTGCGACCTATTTCAAATTAGGATGTTTTAATTTTCAACAAATGTTTTACATAAAACAATCAGGAAACAGAATTCCACATGACAATATTCCTCCTGGAAAGAAAAGCAGTTCTGTGGACTGAGTTTCTCCAATTTGCTCAACAACCAGAAAATTCCCCACCCTGTGTGTTTTGTTCATTTGCCCTTGCTGTGCCAGTTACCTGGGCTGTGACAACATCATCAACAGCGAAACCTCCTGTCACAGAACATCTAGGGGCACCCAGACCACGTCAATACTTTTTTGCTGATGTACTGTCATCCTGGGGATTTCCAGGAAAGAAATGTCATTAAGCTTAAGAAGCAATTTTAGAGTTTCCCAGCACTGTGCAACAGGCTGATTATGGGAAGGGGGAAGTGAGTATTATTCCCACTTTCACAAGTGGAAGTTGATATGATGTCATGCTGAGAGAGTTGCCTTGGGCCACAACAGAGAGCATGGACCACCATTGGAGACCTTCTGTTTTCCTGCCTGGTGCTCAGTCCAGGTGCTCCTGTTTACGGTTTTCTGTCAATGCCCGGAAGATGGAAAAAGCAGGAATAGAAGCATAGAGAAAGAGTCCTGATGGAAGATACAAAATGGCTCATGTTAGCCAAAGCTCATGGAGTTCCAGCCATGTGCTGGTTGCTATGGAACAGAATAGAACACATGGCCTCTACATAGCAGCATTTCTATGCTCTACTTCAAGGGTTGCCACCCAGCCATTTCCAGCCAGGTTGGAGAGCTTTGGCATCACCTGGTTGCCTGTGAGACAGCTGAATTTGTCAGTGTGAGCAGAGACAGCTGTGGCACCCCTCCCTGCCAGCAGCAGTGATGGCAGCCAGGCTGTCCCACCCATACATCGCTGCTCCACTCCTCTGACCCACCAGGTGTCTTCCACCAGCCTGGACATTTGCCTTCAGCCACAGCTCAAGCCTGCCAGCAACAGTCCCTCCAATTTTCTCTCTTGTTCAAAGCCACTGAGCCTGAAGAAGCACAAACAGCCCACTCACAGTGTAAAGCAGTGCTGAGCCATTGGTGTGGAACTGGCCACCATCTCCTCCACCTCACCAGGAGCTGCTGTATTTTGGCTACTTAATTTGTTTCCTTTGATTCAATAGGACTTTTCCTTAATTGCTCTTTTTCCTAACTCCAGAGCAAACATCTCTCTCTGTAGTCACAGTTTCAGCTCCCAGTGCCCCCCAGCTAGAGGATGGAAGAGGATGTCCCCTACCTGCAGTTTTCATGAAGGGTCCCCAATCCTGCAGCAAGGCTGCATGCACACATACCCCTCTGTGCCCAGAAACGGGGAGCTAGCTCAAGCACATCAGGAGATGGCTGTCTCTAAATGGAGCTGCAGCTGTGGGTTGTTGTGAATCATCTTGGATGTGCCATTGTACAGATATCTTAGTTTTGCTCTTCATCTTGTGGGCAACGGTAATTTCAAGGCCAAAGCCTACATGCTCAGCTCTATTAACACTTTAGTAAAATTACCATGAAGCTGAAAAGGATATAATTTCATTTTTCTACCAAACACCCATCCTTCTTCAGGGCCTAGACAACTTGGGAAGCTGCTCCTGAGCTCCTGCCAGCTGGAGGGAGACCTGTCAGGTTTGCAATGACACAGAAGCCCATGTGGAATCCCTGACTTCCGCTGCTGCCCAAAGCTATCAGAAAGAAGACAGCGTCTGTATAGCCCTTTCTAGCCAAGCAATTGTGGCAGTATTGATTTTTAATAACCATGTAGCAAAATCACTTTCCCTGGTATGTATTGGCTACAGATAATCTCCAAAACACTTTTTGGCACAAAACATGAAGAAAAGATTCACATTCACTCTGCTATGTAAAGCTAATATAAAGCATTTCTAACTCATTACATTGTCTGACTCTCATCTTACTCTCCTGCTTTAACAGCAGTGACAAAAAAATGTTATGTTACTTTTCATTTCATGTGGAGTGGAACTGAGCTACCACAACATTATCTGAATTCCTGTACACAGATCATCATCTGAACCATGTGCTTGTTCCCAGCCTTTCACTGTCAGGCATAACCAATGCCTGACATAAGCAGTAATTTGAAGATGCTGAGGTGTCAAAAAGGATCTGAATCATTCTGACAAACCTTTTCTCATTCAGCTATTGACCCATAGCTCTGTTTGAATTTGGGAAGCCTGAGGTCAGAATGAAAAACATCGTTTTTCTTGTAAGCCAAACATATTTGACTGAGAAAAAGTAAGCTAATAAAGATGGAGAGGCAATTTTTAATGTCACTTTTTAGAGTACAGTAATTTGTCTAATCTTATTGCCTTGGAATATGATTACACGTAATATATTCACATTACACAGGAGGGAATACATTTGGGAGAGAAATGATACGTTTCTCTTCCATGCCCAACATATGGAAGCATGTATAAAATAGGAAGGTCTAAACTTTGCCAGTGTTCACAATCTCTCGTCTGTAGAGGAATAATGGAATTGTTTGGAAATTTCTAGTGACAAATGTACTAATTTGAACCTAGGTGAATACAGTTTACCCAATTTAATAATTTTGGATTATGGAAAACACTGGCATACAGCAAATCTCTCTGTCCATACACTAATCAGTGCAGAATTCTTGTCCACTTTTCCATAACCCTCTGGTTGTTGCTGGTAGCAAGCAGAGATTTACTGTAGGAATTAAAGAAGCTTCATTCCTCCCACCACCAGCAGCTGTTTGTCCCTGCAGTCTTCCTGGGCAGGGCAGAGCTGCATCAATCCATGGTATGCATGACTCACAGGAAAGTAATAAAAACCTGGGGCTAGAAAAGGCCCCAGGAAGGCAACCAGCTCATAGTACAAGATCTGGAGCAGCTCATTTAAGATAGAAACATAAGTAGTTGAAAAGCACATGCAGAGGAAGCAGCTGGGTGAGTCTTCTGGGATGCTGTAAGTACTGGGACCTCTGCCTGCCCATCAATCTCCATGAGCAGCCCCGAGTGCTGTGTAATGCCCATGAGCACAGCTCTTTCCTAACAGATTTTGCAGGCAATGCATAAAAGCCCAATGCAAGAAATGCCCACCTCTAGACTTATCAGTCAGCCACCAGCACATCGAGCTGTTCAAGCAGCCTGTGGGCTCCACAGTTTCACCAGTGACTGATTTGGTCGTTACTATTTCACAATAGATAAGGTCCAGAACCAAAATACAGAAGTCCTTTTTCACTCTGAATTAATCACAAATCTGAATTAATCCATTCTGGGTTAAAGTCCATACCTTGGTTCCAAATTGTAGGTATCATATGTGCATTTCAGTTTCATTAAGGCAACGTGTATTTGGGTAGCTGTCATGTAGTGCCTGGAATGTGATGAAAACAAGAGGTCCTGGCTGCCTGCTGCTGAGGAACTCCCAAGGCACTTCTCACAGGAGCAGCGGTGTTAACCCTGATATCCTGGTCAAATTCCAACATGGCTAATTATATCCCACTTACCTAAAGCTCTGCCATACTTTCTCTGCCTGCTGCAAGGACTTGCTGCATGCAGCAGGCTCTCTTCTGGCCCTCATGAGGGTTATTGCCTTTCACTTCAGAGGCAGTGGTATTTATGGAGTAGCTGCAGTTAGTTATCAGTTTGTAAAATTCCCTAACCATCACAGGACTGTTAAATTAAAACTGCAGTTATTACTATGTTGGGTCTGAGGCAAAAAAGGCCTAAAGCTCCTGCAAAAGAATGGATAAATAAACCACAAGGCTGCAAATTAAATTAGAAACAGCAACTCATGCACTATGACAATGACCACAGTAGCGGTGTCTATCATGCTCCATTATCTGACCACTTGCCTGAAGGAAACTAGAGAACGATAAATGTGGGTGGGGACAGAGCACTGAATAAAAGTGCAGGAGAAGGACAGCACAGGTGAATATCCCTTGGAGATAATACCAAGGAGTCCAAGGGAGAGAGGAAGACCTATGCATTCTGAGTTCAAGACAGGATCACTTCCTATGGACTGATACCATCTGTTGATGTTGCCTGTGAAAAGATAGTCATTCAAGACTTTATAGTAAGTGAATCTTCCCCAGACTCTCAGGTCTGTTTGTTTTGCATACTCATTAAAAGATTTTAAGAGATATTTGTAGCTGCGTAAAGCTACAGTGAGAGTGAACAGTGGGAAAAATCCCACACATTTAAAATTTTGGCTATGAAATTTTGACTAAATTTTGAAATAGAATATCAGGAATAATGTTAAAATAGCAGTATCACTTCTTACTGTTTATTTGGAAAGGTGGTGCAAGTGTGTTACGTAATACTGTCAGAAATGGCTGCATGATAATCCCAGTGAGTCTTTTTGCATTTTCGTTATAAATAAATATTTCTTGAAGGAAAGCAAATTTTGTATATACATCTGCATGCCGGAATGTATCAATCTCACCATCTTTTCAGTATCAGCAGCCACCAAAATGTCATTGAAATTAACAGACATGATAGGTTCACCGAGAGGGGCTGAAACCAAACCAAAGAATGGATTTCCATACTCTGGAAATCATTCTTACCCTTCCTTGCTCTCTTTTCATGAAAAACCCAAGCTGTTTATATGTGTGCCAAGTATCCTGCTATTTAGAGTTCACAGAGCAACATCCTTACAGTTCATCTTGTGTGATAGAATCCCACTTTCAGGGTTCCTTTCTCTATGATACATACATGCAGACACTGATTAGATCACTGGCAACGTTGTGGTTCAGCTATTCAGCAGAATTATTTGAATTTGTCTCTAATGTTTAGCTGAGGACATGGCAGTAGGATTTGCTGTTGATAAATTGGACGTGTGGGTGTGCACTCAAGTGTATGCACATCAGGAGTTATTCTCGTTCCTGCTTTTAGAAGACAGGTGCTTCTATCACAGCTAGAAACCTTCACAAATGAGAATAAGGACACGGAATCTTAAATCTGGGGCACAGAATCTTAAATAAGGGCACAGCATCTGCCTCTTTCTGTTTTCTGTGTCTCCCTAATCAGGATGAGGCCATGTTAACAAGTAGCACAAAGTGGACAAGATGACATAGTAGATGCTACCAGCATGTACTTTATTTTAGTGAGATAAATAAAGCCTGTCATCTTCAGAAGGATCAACAAACCCCACATATTCTAAAGAGCATAATAAGATAGAGTGTTAGAGAGTTCCAAATGGTTATGTAATTCTGTGTTCTCTCCTGTGTCATTAGCTTTCCCTACTCTGTTTAATATACATAAATACTAATTATGTGAGTATGGAATAAAATATCCTTTTACAGAGCTGGCTTCCATTGTCGTAAATAGGAGTTTGGAGAAAATTTAACATAAAAATTAAATTCTGAACTGTTGCAGTTTAGGACTTCACATTTCAGAGTTTTAAACACCTTTTATTCAGCAGCAGAATTTCACCGAATAACTCAAAGTTCACATAAAAAGCAGCAACAACATCAACAAAACAGTTGCTTTTCTTGCAAGGAGTCTTGGATTTTTCATCCTGGAACTGTAAGAGAACTGGGAAAAGGGGACTCCCTCCTCGTTGAAGATGATTGTAATACACCTTTTTTATTTAATATATATTAATGTAAATGTATTTATACATCACATAAATGAATTCCACAGTTTGTCTGAGACAAGAAAGCCATCCCCCATGGTAACCAGTGCAGATGTCATCTTAAGTTTTCTTAGGTACATGGAACACACAGATTTAGGGTCAAACCTATGATTTTATTTAATCCCAGCAGAGCCAGTTTGCTGGCGCTCAGCCCTGTTGGTAAAGCAGAGGTTAGCCAGCCCTACAGAGAAATTATCTTTAAAACACAGTGGGTTTTGTAATGTAAGATCACTTTGCTGAGTGTGAGCCTGAAGAGCTGGCTGTCCCAGCCCTGTCTAGCTTCTCTTGTCCTTGAAATCTTCTCCTTTCTCCAGAAGTGTGGAGTTAACCGGACAAGCTATCAGCTAACCTCCTTTTCGACAGTCACAGCCAAATAGGTGATTTGCTGCTTCTTGCTACAGGCTGACAACTTCAGCATGGCTAATTTTTGTTCATGACCCGGTATGGTGCTAACTCCACTACCTTGTTTTTAGGCTTGACAAGATGTTGTAAGCCCAAGAAACATACATAATAGATCTTTAGAGAAAAAATATTCCCGGCAGGAGTTTCTTCCTAGACCAAAGTCTTATCTCCCTAGTGTGTCCTGCATGGCCTGAACCACCCAGTGATGCCTGGAGCACCAATAAGACACTGAGCCTAAGGAGGACTGCAGGCCAAAACAGTTCGTGTGTTTATACATGACTGCTCTTCCATCTATTTTTATTCTGATCTGCCATAATTGTGTTAGTATCCTTATACATTTCTAATCCTTTTTGAGTCCTGCTATGCACTTGATCATTCCTGTACTCGCCTGGAAAATTGGTAATTGTCACAGTTTGAGTTACTAACAAGACATTTATCAAGGCTTTTCCAATCATCACCAGATATTTCCCTTGTGTAATGGAAAACATGGATGTGGCTGATATTAGAGCTAGCTCACACAAAACCTGTAATAAATGTTATTAGTGGCAAAGTTGAGATGCCTAGAAATCAGACTGTAGGATATATTGCTGAGAGTTTAAAATATGTGGCTATGAAGAAACCTTCCACATCCCAAAATCTGGATCAGAGGTGTGCATGTGCCATTTTAAGTAAGAATTTCTACTGTGCATTAAAATTCTTCCACTCTGAAGCAAAATATTTCCAGGTTTCTATATCAGATGAAAATCAGATTGGAACTACAGAGGTGTAAAAGCAGACATCTAAGTAGTATTATAAGAGTGACATGTAGAAGACAGGTTAGCTTTTATTTTGTCATGTTACTTTTACACAGTTCACAAGTTACTTCAATAATCAGAAATGTATTTTCTCAACAGACTGCTTAAAAATTTATGCACGTGTCATAATGTTGCAATGAACTTTAAGAGGTCAGTTTTGAAGATGGAAAGATGGAAAATTTGGACTTTGTTTTTAAAACAATTTTCTTTGGAATAAGTTCTATTGGTCTCCGGAGCCTTGTCCCTAGTGGAATTTTGTGAGTTATATCCTGGACAGGATGGTCAGAGTAAAACTGCTCAAAACACTTAAAAATATATGCCATTTATTCTCTTTGCAGAGAATGAGGGACAGCCATAATGATCACAGCCTCCCATCATAATGGTCACATTTACTGTGCCCAGTTGGCAAACTGTTCTTTTCTTGAAGCAGTAGCAGTTGCTCTCAGGTTAGCTCAAGAAGACATGGTGAATTTTATACTGGTGTTCACTCTTTGCTTCCTTGCATTTAAGACATCATCTTCATCATGCACTGGAACACGATGTGTCTTCTTTTCCTCAGAGTCAATGTTTGATGTGCAATATAGTTTAGTGCAGTACATAACATCCATTACGTCACATTGATTACCTTGCCAGCACTTTAACAAGATTCCCTGTTCTGTGTGCAACTCCAAGACAGGGCTTTCATCAAGTTGTGTTGTTTTAAGATGGAGAACATTGCTTCAGCCCTTCCCAAGAAGCTGGCAGCAGAGTTAGTGAATTCCACAAAATCTTGAATTGGATGTAGGATCTTGGACTGGCTTGGTATTATTTACAGTGTTTTGCTGTTTGTGATTTACAGGGAGGCTGGCTGCAAAATTCTGATCTGGATTTCTCCAAAGTAGTTCAGCTCTGTGTTGGAGCACGCTGAAGTCAGCAGTTGTTCCTATCAACATCTGTAACACATTTGGCATTACTTGAAAATACTATTCACAACTGTTAAACTAATAAAAGCCTTTCCTTCATATTTTAACTATAAGGTGATCATGTATGCTAGGCACTCATCATTGATTTAGATATTATCTCTTTGCTAGTAATATTTTTGCTGCGCTTGCTCCAAAGCCTAGATTTTTGACCTGGGAGCAATTCTCAACTGAGAAAATTAGTCTGACTCAAGACTTGTGCCAGAACTGGAGAACTTATGGTTGATTTACTTCCAGGTGCTCTGTACCAACAGGTATCAATTCTTGAGCCTCTTCAATAAATGTTGTGGTAGATATCCATTGTGTAATAATTAGTAGAGCTTTCCTATGCAAAAGGAGGCTTCTTAATTGACAGCTGGGTCTATAATAATAAAGATGAGGACTTTCTATAAATATTTTAAATAGTCTAACTGAAAATATTAGCAAAGTGTCAGGAAATAAGGACTTTCCAGTATAAATTCACAGAATCATTAGGTTGGAAGAGACCTTCAGGATCATCAAGTCCAACCCAACCCTAACCTCAACGAAACCATGGCACCAAGTGCCACATCTAGTCTTTTCTTAAACACATCCAGAGATGGTGAATCCACCACCTCCCCAGGTAAACCATTCCAATACTTTATTACCCTCTCTGTAAAAAACCTTTTCCTAATACCCAGCCTATATTTCCCTTGGTGCAGCTGAAGACTGTGTCCTCTCATTCTGTCAGTTGCTGCTTGGAGAAAGAGACCAACTCCCCCCTGACTACAACCACCTTTCAGGAGGTTGTAGAGAGTGATAAGGTCACCTCTGAGTCTCCTTTTCCCCAGGCTAAACAACTCCAGCTCCCCCAGCTATCCCTCACAGGGCTTGTGCTCCAAGCCCCTCACCAGCCTTGTTGCCTCCTCTGGATGTGCTCAAGCGTCTCAA
>VYZR01041127.1:9225-23465 GCA_013400675.1 Oxylabes madagascariensis | reverse complement strand
TCTAAATTAGTCTATGTATGACCCATTTATGTTTCATCCAACGCTGCAAACAGAGTATCAGACCTGCTCCCTTTTCCTGTGCCATATCTCATCTGAGTCTGCTACATCTGCTCCCCATACTGGTTTAAAGATTCAGGTCATCCTTGAGAATTTTTTCACAAGCTTCCCAATTTCCCATCCAAAACTCAAAATGCAGTAAAGCAGGAAATGTAGCATGAAATTTTCACAGATAATTTGAAAAAAAATATGTCCTCACAATGCTTAAATCTTGAGAGTTCCTAATACAAACAAAATTATGGAAACAACATTTCTTAACGAGATGGACAATGACAATTTCAATGAGCTTTGCATTCATGAGTCAGTGATTACAGTATGTCTGAGACTCCCAACGCTTTATCTGATTGCTCTTATTTCTATCAATGCAACTTCTCCTCATTACTTTGTGCAGGAAAGATAACAATTTGGAGGCAAATGGGCTTGAAACAGGAGGGTCACACTGCTTTCCTCCCTGCTAGAACAACCTCAAAAAGAACTTTGCACTCGCCTATGAAATTCTCCGGTGCTGGATTTGCCAGCAGAGGATCATACTCCCTAAATTTCCTGTCACTGGCTTCTTTGATAATGTGGTGACTACCAGCATACTCTTCTGGTCACGACTCCCTCAGTGTAGCACATTTCCAACAGCTTTTTAGATGCAGGATCCCCACAGCCCAAAGGCTCAACCACTCCCTAGTGCACAGGCTGTGCATTTGAGTGGTCGCACAGTACTGAAATAAAATTTTCTGTGGCCAAGACACTCTTGGAATTGAAAGAGGAAGCCCTGCTCAGAAGTAGAGCTTATTGAGTCAGGTGAAATGCCATACTAGCATGGCTATCACACTTCCTGGACTGGAGCAGGTATTGCCACACGCTCCTGTGTGGTACACACGTTCCAAAGCCTTGAAACTAGCCCAAGACTGCTTTTGCAATTCTTTAGTATAACTATAAAAACACTATAAGCCACTTCAGAAAAACATGATTTCTCAAGATGTTAACCTTTAACTTTTTAAATGTAATTCAATCATAGCAAAAGATCAGACAGCATGATATTTCACTAGTATAAATAAAAATATTATGAATGAAGTCACTGTTTCTTTTAGGAAAAGACTGACAGGAAAACAAACCCAAAACTTGTGACAGGCATGTGACAGACATTCCTTTGAATGAAATGTTGTAAACTGTGTTGATATTGACATTTCTTTAACCAATAAGGATTCACCTTAGAGAGACATACAATGCCACTTAAGTCATCCTAGATTTCCAGTTATGAGATGCAGTTAGAGTAGAAGGAGTGAAAAAGAAGAAATCTGACTGAAGTAAATAAGGCATGAGATTTATGGAGGTATTTTTAAAAGAGCAGGCACTGGAACAGATTGCCAAGAGAAACTGTAGATTCTCCATCCCCGGAAGTTTTCAAGTTCAGGCTCAACTGGGATTTGAGCAACCTGGTCTAGTAGAAGGTGTCCCTGCCCATGGTAATGAAATGATCTTGTGCCTTCCAACCCAAACCTGTCTGTGATTCTATGATTCTCTTACAGCTGCACAATCCACTTGTTCCATTGTGACCAGTCACTGATAGAATCACTTGACTCACTTTTCCAATAACAGCAGCAGTTTTGGTGGATGTGCCAGCAAAGAGTCATGAGGACAAACAGCAAGATGGATGTGCAAAATTTCAGCTGGAGAACTGTAGAAATGTTACTTTTTTTTCCCCTCAAGTGTGCCTTAATAAAATGCATATTGCCATTGCATTCAGTATTTTAAAATCTTTTAAGCATTTATTAGAATTTTAAACCTTTATAATTTAGAAGACTTTTTCAAAAGGGAGTGGCAGACTTGCAATGTCAGGCTGATAGTAAAAGAGTGCACTAACAAATAGGTAAGAAAAAGAGGAATTTTATATATGTACAGACAAAACAAAATTGCTTAATCCACATGGACTTTACAAAACATGTCATTGAAGAGTTAGAAACTTTACTAACCATAAGGAAAGAAAAACAGATATCAGTTGCATCACTCTGAGGCTGGCAGGGGGAAAAAAAAATAAAAATCTATGAATGTTTATTTTTAGTTGGTCCAGCACTGGCTTTGTTTTGTCACCAGATATTGCCTTATGCACTTTTAATCAATGTGAAACACTTAACCTGGCATGAACACTTGTGTACTTTTTCACTTCTAAAAGGTTTCTAAAAGACCAAGACACCAAGTTAGAGCAAACATCCCTATTTAAGAATTGGAAACATTAACAGCACTTCTATTGAAGTAAATGAGGAGAGAATAGCAATTTTTTTCTTTCTTTTAATGGATGCAAGTAAAATATTAAATATACAACCAGATCAGATTGTTCCAAACCCTCCTCAGCTTTAAAACTATGAATCCAGCAACTCCATTTGTCACCTGTTGTGTGACATCCTGTTTAATCCTGCTGGGCTGAGAAATTACCACTTCTGCTACTCTTGAGCCATCCGAAAGGCAGATCTGGGGAGTCTCACCAAGTCCTTGGGAACAGATGTTTGTCTTCTGGTTTATTTCTGCTTGACAATGAGCATTTAGAATGAATCCCTCAGAATATCCCATACTATTTCCATATCTCAGTTCAGCCTCTGTTGAGATGAGAATCTCAAGAACAAGAGGGTTGCCTACAGCGAACAACAACGTCCAAAGCTCCCCAGATGAGTGAATGATAGGAATATTAAGTATCAAGAACAACATATTAATTTTGTACCAACAAAAGAGAAATAAGGGAAAAACCTGGAAAACACCTGTCAGTTTCCATCCTTGACTCTCATATATGTTCTGAGTTATGTTAATTCCACCTCCTGTATCGTGATCATAACAGTCCATCACAACCACCTGTGGGGTCAGGCAATATGTTGGGATGGAAGTCCTTAAGAGTCACTATGCCTGTTATTTTATTTGTAATGAGAAATATTTGTTTTTCGTTGTGGTGTCAGGGTTATATCAGGAGCAAATCCTCAATAATTCTTTGATTTTGAGCCTTTTCAAACACAGGAGACCTACACTTAGAATTTCAGTAGTTTCCATGTACTAAATACTGCAAGAATCATAATGGCCTTGGCTCATATTTTGTAGCAAGGGCAAATTTCCTTTAAAGAAAGAACTAATTACTTCTGTTTCAGATTCCAAACTCCCTCCAGGTTGCATTGTAATGAGATTCAAAAGACATGCCAGAAATGAGTTGAAAGCACATTTGGCATTTTTAACTATGCATTCAGATAAACTTGATAAATCTGTTGATACACTGTTATCTATTGCTCTATACAATACCCTGACATGTTATTCTTTACAGAAAATCTGCCGTTAAACACCCTGCATTTTTAGTAAAAAAATGCAAACTGTTCATCAGGGACTGATGATATAAGAATGTGGAGAAGCTTTTTCTCCACAGCAAAAGAAAAGTAAAATAAAGAGCAAAACTACAAAAAAAAACTAAAAAAAAAAAACCAAACCAAACCAAACCTAACCAAACCAAACCAAAAAAAAAACAAAACCAAAAAAAAAAAAGGCAAGCCAAACAACCCTCTAATGAAAATGCAAAAGAGGCAATAAGTAATGGCTTCCACATTGCATGGATTGGAGCCTCACCTGTTGTGAGGACATGACAGCATCAAAAGCTAGATTTAAAAGAGGAAAGAAAGACAAGCATTCTTAGAGAAGCATTAAGGCGCTCTTGATTGTATAAATATGTACTTCTATGCTGAAAGCTCTCTTTGTGGCAATGGCATCTTTATATTCAGCAGGATTGCATCGCCATTCACATCACACAGAGTGTTTTAGTAGATTTTGTTCTCATTAGCTCTGTGCAAACAACTGAACTAAGAGTGAGAACGCTGAATCCTATTCTTTCTTGAGCATTGTTTACCAGATCTCTCGCTAACTTCCAATCAGTTCCACCTCTGCAATTTTATTGAAGGCAATGAGTTTCCACAGGTATTGTCATATACCATAATTAGAAAGCAGTCTCAGTTCAGTGAGACTTTATTGGCTTGACAAGCCATACAGAGCTTATAAGTGTGTAAGAGGAGAGAGAACATTGCCAGCTCTGTCAGAAATCAAGTAACATCCATCGAGGAAAAAGTGACTTTTTGAGCCTGAGTTTTGAACTTCTGTGCTGTCTGTCAATATCTGCAGTGCATTGGAATAAGACAACCTCCCCTCATACATTTGTGATCACTTGGAAATCTTCATATTCGTGCTTCATGTTTCAGATCCCAGCAAAAAGAGCTGCCATATAAGTTCTGGTTTCATATGCCGTAAGCACATTTAATTCATGTGATTTTTTTTTCCAAGCAACAGTGTGCATTCTATTCTCTATCATTCTTTTGTTGCTTTGTAATAACCCTTATGAGTAGTGATAACACACGCACAAAATTGTTGTTCTGCCTCTTTGTATTTTGGTTAGCAAAGCAGATAATCTCAGCAACCTGCCTGAACGTTTGCTGTTGCACTCCAGTACTCCCCTAATGTCAATGACAAGCCTGGGGCTCTTGGAAGGAAAATTAACATCTCAGTTAGATTGTCTGCAGGGATTTTCTAAGAGCTGCTCAGTACCAGGTATCTCTTTCCTGCTGTTAAGGAAATTTCCGAGAGAGATCATTCACGAGGCTCTCCGGCAGCCACACTCGCAGTGTCACAGACTGTCACTGCTGGGACCAAGGCCCCTCCACAGGGGTGGCTCCAGTGACCCCGTGGGTCCCTGCTGGACTCCCTGCACACCCCACCCACAGCCAGACCAGCTTTCCTCACCGGCTCCATCCCAGATTACCACAGCAGAGTCTCAGACATCTCATCCATAAAGCCATTTATCCCCAGTGCAGTGACACAGAAACAGCCTGAGCTGGTGCCTCCAAGGAGGGACCCTGAGCAAAGGAACCCCTGGGCTTTTACCCCCTCACAGTCCCAGAGTGCCAAAGTCCCGCTGTTCCTCCTGAGCCATGGAGCCGTGGGCTCCTGCCACGTGTCTCAGTGTCCCTCCCCTGGCTGTGCCACAGGTCCCTGTGCCCTTTGCTGTGCAGGGGGGCAGTTCACGGCCTCTTGTCTCAGGCTCCCACCCAGAGCTACCTTGAGTTGGGCTCCCCACACAATGAAGTCCTGCCCTTGCTGTTACAGCTGCCCCGCATATTTTTGACTGATTTAGATTCTTCTGGAAATGTGGATTTCATCAACAGTTCCTTGATAAGACTTGGCAATGGCATCATTGTGAAACATGTTGCCACTTAAATCCTCATTTTACTCACTTTTGCTGTTGACATATGTCCCCCTGTACCCACTTTCCATATGAAACAAACCCACATTTAAGTAATTCCAGTCCCATGTTTCTTAGCTTGTTGAATCAACTCCATGAAATATTCTATCATTATGAACATAATGAAATACCATACATTATTACCTCCCAGATATATATATATCCTTGTTGTCCTACTGCACTGTTTGCCTCCTGGGCAACCTTGTGGATAGTTGCCTTCTAAATCCTTTAAGTAATCCAGACACTCCTTCCCATAGCCATTCTGACCTTGTAATCAAATGGAAGGACCATAACCTCCTTCCTCACATTTGCCCATTCAGCTGCCTAAAATGAGATTCTTTTGTGAATTTACTCCTACAGCATCGTTGCCTCAAGTAGTCTGCTTGCTCCCATAATTTCTTCTGACTAAAAGAATCTCTTATCAGTTTTTTCAGCTTTGCCACCATCTTTGCAGCTTCTTTATTTCTATTTCTCTTTATTTTTTTTTTCCCCAGCTGCAATAACCTCCAGATGATTAGCTTTAGTTAAAGGCCTGTCAAAAGCTGTGTCTTACTACTAGTACCTGCATTTATTACATTCATTTGCATTCAGTTAAAAATACTTAAACACATATGCATTAAAACCCTGGAGACTTGCTTTTGAGAAAGCAGGCCATGTCCATACCTCAGACATTATGGCTCTGCATCAAAATATAGGCACAGAGGCCTCCACCAGGTTTCAGAGAACTCTGAATTTCCTAGAGTCATACCCATCGTTATAGTACTATAGCCTTTGTCAGTGGAGGAAGGCGACACTGACTTTCAGCAAGGTAAACTTTATTTTTAGAGCTAGGTAGAGCTGGAATAGTTTCTGGTTCAGTGCTCATGAATTCAAATGCAAATTCCAATAGTTATCTCTCTAAAGCCCTAGAAAAGTAATTCTACCTGTTTATTTCTTTATGAGACTATTACTTCATTTTTGTAGTGAAAGAATTAGGTGTTTAAAGCATGCCCTTGCCATGGAAATGCCTTATTTCTAGAAAATGATGGTATAACCTCTCTCACCTCTTTCTTCCTCTGCCCCTTCCCCAAACTCTCCAAACCTCATATGCCATCAAAATGCAGGAGAAAAGTGAATGGGTGTGCAGAGATTTACCAGTCTGTCAAAACAGAAGAATAGCAGTCTGTCAAAACAGAAGTCAAGAAGGAAACAGCTGAGCAGGTAATTTACCGTTATGGTAAAACAAAACAAGAAAAACAATCAACCAAACAAAAAATCACGGTCATGAATAATTCAAGAAAAAACCCCAAACTCTCCCTTTGCATAAGGAATATATTCATGAACCTTTTTAAAAAAAATCAAAGTTATTGGCTACAAATTCACCTCACCAGGAAAGAAAGAAAAAAGGATAGTTCATTAATAAAATAAATCAATAAGACAAGCCAAGACAACATCACCTCCTTCCACTTGCAGATTTCCTGACCCATCCAGCTGCCAATCCACTCTGAACACCCAGAGCTATGGGACCCTGCTGCATCCCAGGAAGGAGGTGAAAGCTGGCAGCTCTGAGGGAAGCAGATTCTGATCCAACCCTTTCCCACTTCAACAGCTGCTGCCAGTCTTCTCATCACAGGCATGTGAGGAATGGAAAGTATCAGCACAGTTTGCCCCTTAGAAGTAGAGATAAAGTATTTACAAAGTTCTCCATAAGAAAGTATTTTCTCACAATAATTTTTCAGATGCTGTTAAAAGTTATTTTCAAATTAAATGGAATGCAGGATTTAAAAAGAAGAAAAATAATACTTGGTCAAATTTATAAAAGTAATGAACAAAGAAGTTGTGTTTCTTTCATGAAATGACAAAAAGTTGATAATGTTCCCCTAGGTCTCGGCTTTTTTTTTTTCCTTCAAAATGGGTTGTCATGCAAAAATAACAAAAAATTATGTAAGATAAAAACCAGAGGAAATTCTTTCCACAAAGATCTAGTAATTTCCTACCACCTTCCCACTTAAGAACCTGAACCTTGTTTTATATATCACTTTTATGTCCTCAAAATACCTTTTTCTCCTTATAAAAGTCAATCACTTCTCTAATGTAAAATATACTTAGATACAGCAGATTGTTGCATAAAGTAACACTGAGTAAGCCAATATATTAAAATGGGTAGCTAGAATTTTCTGCTGAAATTTACAGAAAAAATAGTGTTGGTTATCTGAAAACCCTTAGATACATATCCTGAAATCCCATATTTCAGAGTAATTCAGATCTGGGATTTTAACATTTCGTTCCTCATTAAGCTTCCTGTGTATTGAAAGACGACCTGTTCTTCGCTGATCCTGGGAACAATTATGCCCATGTTAAAGTTAATATGCTGTAAGTAATCATTGCAATGACCCTTAGTGCATACAAAATCAAGTAGGCATGTATATCTTAGCAAGTTTTAGGCCACACTTTATTTTATCACAAATTTCTTTTTTAGTCTTTGTTTAGATTGGCAATGACGAATGGTAATAGAGGCCTTTGTGAAGCTTGGACAAATCAGAGACAAATTTGTGTGAGTCACCAGTATGGCCTGCCTCTTTCTACAATGTCTAGGCAAATAGTGATTATTAAGATTTCTTCAATTTCTAAATTGTCATCATGGCTAAAATGCTGCACTAAGAAGTGTCTCTGGCCATTTTTTCATGAAAAGAATTCTCCAGGCTAAGTCTTTTGTGCTTTATCAGGAACTCACCCAATTCTGTCAGTCTCTGAAAACATAGGGATCTCCTTGCATGAAACTCATTGCACACAGCCTGAGTAGGACCTTTGGAAGAAAAATGGTCCTGTCTCTCCTCGTAACTTCACCAGAAAAAGACCTGAAGGCTTGGCTTCAAGTTCCTGAGATAGATGGCAGCGAAGAGACCAGCTTGCAGCTTTCTGGTTTTGTGAGTATTTGGAAGGTTGGATCCTGCCAGAAGGGAGATTCATCACAGGGAAGTCTATGATGCTCTGCAGCACAAACACTTTTAGGAAGAACTTATGTGTTAGGAATGCAAATTAAAAAAACTATTCTCTACAACAGCTCTCAGGTAACAAGGAATAGTGTTATAAAGAAAAGATACGTGACAAAGAAAAAGAGCAAGAAACGTTTCCCAGAAACTTTTGTAAAGAAGAAATAATGCTGTTCGCCATTCACTGAAGGATATAATGGTGACTGGAGAGACTGAGAGAGACAACAAGGGACAAAAAGGAAGGTAAAAGAAGCAATGCAAAGGAGTTACAAACTCAGTTTTCCAGTTTTGAAAGGCATTGAAGTATGGCCCTTTTGGCTTATTTGCAAAGCATGTAGCAAACACAACAAAACAGTGTGGAAGTTCAGCTGTGACTCACTGGGTATGTAGATTGCAGGAGGACTTGATCTTCTTGAAACAGCAAGGAAAAAGCAACACTTCTGTGAAAACAGGTAACTTTGCATCTGTGTCATTTTATTTAAGTATCCATTCAAGTCTCCCATAAACCTGAGCAAACAGAATAGACACTGTAATAAATAACAGACATCAGAATTGAGTGTCAGTTCTTGAAATGGAGAAAATTCTTAAAATCACGGCTCATTGAGAGCGAGACTCTCAAAGGCATCTTAAAGACTCAAGTATGTCTTCCTTATGACCAATCAGAAAAAAAAAAAAAAAATACAAGTCTTCTCCATTTTCCTCTTATTTACCCTTTAGAACTAAGAAAAACTGCCTCTCTTTCACCAAAGAAGAGGGTGGATTTTTATGTATTTTTGCATGACCAAAGCATGGGGCTAGAAATCCCCAGGCTCCACAAGAACTCTCAGTGATAGGGGCATTCCAGATCATCCCCTCACAGTTCCCTGCTGTGAACCTCCCTCCAAAGTAACCTGAGCCTTGTTTTAACAACATATGTTCCTGTGCCTAGCAAGTCTGGCCTCCCCATCTTAGGATCCTCACCTTCCTGTCTTCCTCATTTTCCCCAAAGCAAGGCCGTTTTTACAGGGAGTAAATGGTTAATGATGCTTCCCTGTCTTCTCCTCACAGCCTCCTTTGCCATCCAAAGGCTTGGAAGCATCTCCTACATGTGGCAGCAGCTAAGTATGGTCTAATTTAATGTGTGAATTTCAGCTCATTCTTATTCAACAACAGTATTCGAGCATATGTGAGCAATTCAGCTAGTGGGTAGGTTCTCCTGAAGTCAGTGGGGTTGCAAACACATCTTTTATGTCTTGCTGGATCATATTTACTTCAGAGTGATCTCCTCAGTGCCTGGCCATGGTGTGAGCAACAGGAATCAGTTCAGTTCTGAGCAGCCATTTCCTGGATGCATTGAACAGGGGATCACATGGATATGCATATGTGTCTGTGTATACACATGCACAGATACAGATATAGGTATATTTGGGATGCATATACATCCCACACACATTTCTTCTGACAAGACATGAACAGTGTAGCTCTTCTTCCAAAGCCCCAGCTTTAATGTAAAACTTTACATTAAGATATCATCACACTGACTCGGATGGAAAAAATGTCACCAAGAGCTTTCAAAGTCTAGCCTAATTCACCAGGCTTCTTTCAAAGGCTTTGGCCTCAGACATAAGGTCTTGATTTGGGCACTGATAGACTTTCTGATAAGACACCTGACATGTACACTGATAGACTTTCCCTCCTTTGACAGGCCAGTTCTTCCCAAGCAAGTTGTTGAGGTCCTTCGAGTATCTCTACCAGCTAGACTTTGTTCTCCGGTCAGGACCAGGAGCCTGCTGTCTCCAGACTTGGCTGGCAGCCTGGCAGCCTCCTGCTGCTGCCTGGGAGCCTTCAGGCAGCCCATGCTCACCAGCTGCCTGTGCTGCCTGCCAAAGCCCACGAGGGAACCACGTGCCACCTGGCAGGGGAACCTCGGCTGCCGGCCACCCCCTGCCCCAGCCCAGAGACCCCCCACGCCTCAGAGAGGTGCCATAAGATCTGGTTAACCAGAGATTCCTCTGCCAAAGCCTGCCCAGCCCTGCCCTCCCTTCAGCCTGCTCCTGAGACCTTGGACAACCCTGTGCCAGCAGCCACTGCCGCTCTTGTTCCAGCAAACGCTGGTGGCTGCCGGGCAATGTGGAGTGGCAGCCCTGGTCTCTTCCAAGCAGCTCTACCACCTGCCCTTCTCTCCAGCAGATGCTGAGCTATTCCTGCTCACCTCTCCCTCCTCTTGGGTCTGCATGCTGGGTTAGAGTGAGTGACCCTCAGGTCCTACACACCCTGTCCACTCTGCTCCCTGATTCCTCTCTCAGGGATAAGGCAACGGCTGTTGCTGCTCACCTTTGCTGGGATTGATGAAAACCTCCACCTCCCACCACTGCTGCATTCTTCTGCTTTCTTGACCCAGAAATGCCACTTATCCCTGCTGTTTAGTTCACTCCTTCACATGCTTTGGGCACTTAAAACACAAATAAAGGGCCAATCTGTCAAAGGAAGGGCAGTCACTGCTATTGCTCTGTGACATTTGTAGCTTCAACCCTTGCCATCTTGCCAGATGTTGCAGAAATACTCAAACAGCTTCTCTAACAGTAAGAAAGAAATTTTGAAAAGTTTTAAATCTATTCTGCATGACTACTCATGGCACCAGAGTTATTTATTCTAATAAATTGTTCTTGTATTTAATGTCATGCAGAAATAGAGTCTGCATATTGAAATGCTTGGGGTGATCTCTTGTTTCCTAGACAGTGCAGAAAAGTGCTACAGTAATAACAGTAACAATTCCTCTTTTCTAAAGAGAAGATGTTTCTAACCCTAGATGCCCTGGGATCCAGATTCACCAGATTTATGTATGCCCACGTTCCCTGGAAGACAAGCATTTCTCACTGTTCCCATAGAATGAGTTGCCTGTGCAGGCTTCTGCAAACTTATCCCTTGTTCCTCATCCTGAGACCCTGCACTGGAGATCTAGAAGGAAGGATTTACACTCAGCTGTTAACATTGCTTCTCAAATTTTTGACCTCAAGCAAATGTTTAATGAAATAGGAAAGGGATGCAAGAGCAGAGGTTAATGCAAAATTAATTTGCCAAAAAAGGATCAGAGATGCCAGGCTCAACCATCAGGCTAGCCATGAAAAAGGTAATTTCAAAATAAAAAAATAACTAATACAGCAGAAAGAGGTGTGTAGAGGAAGGAGGAAATAAGGTAAGAAACAAATAAAGGGAGAGGATATTTGTCCTGAGTAGTCTTTATCTGTTTCTATTATTTCTCATGCTCTTGAGTTCTAAGCCAAGATCAATTGGGATTAATCAGTTGTATAGAAAACACTGCGAACTCATTGCAGGCATTCAGAGTTTAAATTTGTTTATTGAGCACAATTTGGTTAGCATCAGGTGCTGAAGTTACAGACACCAACACTAGCATAGAAATTACTTTATTTAGCTCTCAGTTGGAAGTTTCTATAGCAACTGGGTCCTATAACAGAAAGCTGAGTTTCTGGCACACGAATACTGCTGCTGCTAGAGATTGTTAATACTGTATTTTTGGAGCACTCAGCTGTTCCTTAATTCTTTCTAAGCCCCAACCCCACCTTTTTCTGAGGTCTTTCTTCAGCATAAATCTGCCTGTTTAGTCATACTTGCAATTGTACCTTTTGCTCTTAACCTTCCTTCTTTGGCTGTAATAGAAACTTTTTATTTCAGTCCAGATTCAGCTTCCTTGGAAGAGAAGCAGAGTGTCCTGTCCTGCATTCTCCTACTGGGCAGAGCTGGAGGGAAAGAACAGGATGCTGAAGTTGTCAGAAGTGTCCAGATTAGGATGCCTCTCCTGGACCTACTACTGCTTGTGATTTATACTTAGGGCAAATTCTGTGGATGTAACTCATGTCCCTGATTCAGAACACAATCACACCTTAGTCTGAAACCAACTTGTGCTTTTAGGTAGGGTCAGAGTAAGTCTGTGACCCTTGGCTTGCAAAGATTAGAAATCTCATTGCAATTCCTCTATGTATTGGAAACTTATGGCTTATACCCCCTTTAGATATTGAAACTTATACCCCCTTTAGATATTGAATTCCAGCTGTCAAACTCCTCAATGCACTTTCTGTCTTATCCCTACATTACTGAGCTCTGCTTAAAAGCTGTGGTAGCACTCCACACCGAGAATTGCATTATTGCAGAGTGAGTAGATGTTTCTTTTACCTGTAAGACATCTTTATTTATCCATCTTTCACAACTGTGAATCAATAGTCTTTCTTAGCTACTAGATTTATTTTGAGGGGACACACTCAAATGTTTGCGTGAGGTGTTGGATGAAGGTGTAAAACTACTTCTGTTAGGAACAGAAGTAGGTGTTTGGTTGGCTCAGCAGTTAGCAGTCATTTTGTCATTCCTTTCTTGGTGTGTGGGTTGTGTTTTCAGGGTTTGTTTTTGGTTTTTGTTTTTTTTAAAAATTATTTCTCATGTTGTCATTTATGGATAAAACAATGGCAGTTTGAATCATTAGATGTTTTTATTCTCTACTACAGTTTTTAACTTGTCTGGTTTAATTCCCTCTACAACAAAGAGAAAAATGTTTCCTGCTCAAAACCCTCTGGAGATGTCGCTTGTGCTGTCCTGGGGACCTCTGTCCCATGAGAAAAAGTGTCAGCTATCTCAAAGCCATAGAAAACAAAATCTCATATCAGTGAAATGCAAATTTAAGTTTAGTGGCTCAGGCACAGCATAGAACATGTATTTTGAATAACAATAGCTTCAAGCATCCCTAGGCAGGTGGCCACCACAACCACAATTAATTCTTGTGATTCCTCACACATGGCAGAGCCTCACTTTACAGCTCAGGCAGCAGCTCCAAGAGGGCAGGGAAAATGAACACTGCAGGATGACCTGGCTGTGCACTTTAGGAGAGCTGTAAGAGCACTGAGGTTTGTGTGGCCTTTGGGGTTTTATTTTTGCAGAAGGAAGGAATACAACAAACCTGTAGTTAGCTACTATCAGGTCCAGCCCCAGTCTGTGTTGGGGAAGTGTAGATGGCCGGGATATTGGCTTTTTGCTTCCATTGTCTTTCCAATGTTATTCACTTTGGCTGTCTCTTATCAATCCTAATACGGGTTTTTGCTTTTCCATCTGACCTTAATAAAATGGGATCATCCTTGCAAAGGTTTATAGGATTGCTATTTTAAGTGCTGGCAGTTTGAGAATACCTGTGTGAAGAAGTGTTTTCCTTTCCCAGAGCCCTGATATTTTTCTACCCAGTCCTGGGCTTGTTTCCCTGTTCTAGAATATTGATCTGAGGCCATGTGTGGGATGCTGCAGCCTGTCAGGGGTGTCCCATCAGTCCAGGCACATTCTGTCTCTGGCAGCTGCGGTCATTTCGTGTCTCTTGCAGATCTTTTCCAGGCAATTTACAGCTTGTTCTCTAAATTCTTACCATCTCACTGCTGAGTTGCTGGGAGGGCTGTATTGGAAAAGGAAATCAGAACCCCAGAGAAACCTGTGTTTCCACACAGTGCTGAAGGCAGCCAGAGTCTCTGGGAGACGGGTGGGAAGATTAAAATGCTGGAATCTGTTGCCTTAGAATCATTCTTCTTGTCTCCAGTGAGTCATCCAGCATCACACACAATCTCAGCATGACCTTCTGCTGCTCCTTGTGCCCAGAGAGCCACACAAATCCAGTAGAGGATGTGCTGCCACCATCTTTTGGCAAAACACTTCTCCCTGCAGCACTAAAGGTTTTCATTTTCTTCTGTTTCACTGTCCCAGGTTTCTGGCTTCTCTCTTAAAAACCTTTGAAGGGTTTTTTTTCAAAATGGCAGCTGCAAAGGTCATCTCTTTTTCTGTTTCTTGCTGGCTTGGAAACAGGAAATGTGCTTTAGAATAGAGATGCAAGGCAGCTTTCCAGAGCATGAAAATCCAGTAACTTAACACACTGTCTCCAGCCTCAAAAAAACCCAAAAAAAACAAAAAAAAAACCCAACAAAACAAAAAAACCTGAG
>VYZR01041121.1:91826-116622 GCA_013400675.1 Oxylabes madagascariensis | reverse complement strand
CAGAGCATCTTGCTACAGACCTACAAGTAAGATGGAGTTTTCAGTGATCATAGCTAATCCCATGATCTTCCACACTACTGATACTTTACAAACTGAGAAAAAAGTAATTGCAGAGATGGAAGCAAAAAAAGCAATTAAATTAAATCAAATTTATTTTCAAATATCCTAACGCAAACAATGCTAAGCAAAAATGAAGCCACGTAATGTCAATAGCATGTGCTTTCCAAGTCAGATATTACAATTAAAAAACCAACAGATTACATACAAATAGTTAGGGAACTAAAATTTCTTCTAAGTCTTTGAATATATGCTATCTCCTTATTTACAGTATCTTCAATACACTTATAAGCACACTCTTATTCAGTAGGAACTGCTACTGATTCATGATACATTAGCTATTCATTTAACCCAGCAGTCAATTACAATTAAAAAAAAAATTCATCACATAGTTACATAAATTATCAGATAACTGAAGTACAGAACAGAACTAAGAACAAATTGTCCTTTCCGATGCAAAACATGCCAGTGCACAAGTTCATAAGCATACCTGGAGGGTTGTCTTAAATCCACTTTTAAATTAAGTGGAAAAGAATTCAGACATTTTCATCTTCTTGCCTGATTCTCAGCTATGGCACTTCGCATACAGCTGTTCAAACAACCTGACCTCACCACATATAGCTGCAGCAGTAGAAGTAAAGAACAACCTCATTAATACACCAAAGTAAAGCCCCAAATCAGTAACAAGTATCTTGGCTTCTTGAAGGACTGTCTGCTGCCTTACAAAACAGTTCTGCAAAGGAAATAACCTAATCAGCTGTCATGACTGATAAAGAGTTCTTCATTTTTCCTCCTTACAGCTATATTAATGCACAGTAAGCATTCACCTCTAGTCACTTAACCCCAAAGCATTCACTGTTATTTGACTAAAAACTGCAAGTTTGCCTTGGTAATATTTGCAGACCAACTTCCCCTTCTTTCCTCCTTAAACATCAGTTGAAGTAATTTTTCTGCCCTCAAAAAAACCCCAAACTCTACCCTTCACAGGTATGAAATAAGTCAGGAATATTTGCTGAGTAAGTTTCTGGTGGTTGCAAAAAGAAAAGCTGTTAGTGAATCTGCACCTCAGACACCTGGGGACCAGAATTGCCATGGGACAGAGGACTGACTATGCTGTATGGAGGGAGTGCTGCAGGAAGAGTCATTGAAGCAAAGGTTCAAGCAAACAGACATTCATCTGTGAACCTTTCAAATAACTCTGAGCAAACATTTCTTTCACAGATTATCGGCAAAATTAGAGACAATTTGCCAAAAATTGGTGCAAATCCTGGGACGGCTTTAAGATTAAAAATCATTACAAAGGACAGAGCTGTGTTTTTTTTCTGTATACTGTTATAAATAAATAAGATGTCCTCTGAACACTCCCCCCTCCAGATTAATAAAGTATTCTTAATTTAGAATGGTCACATAATTATCTCAATCCTACAGTCCTCCTCCTTTTCCATTCCTTTAAAAAAGCAGAGCAGGAACACACTCTTGCTGGAATTCATAAAGAATCCTATCTCCCTAGTGCCTGCTCTAACTACCAGGCAATGGATTCATAATCACCCTGTAAATAATTCAATATTCATTAGGTCTGGGAAGGAGCTTGAGAGCTTCAACAAACAATAAACCAGGACACTTGTCCAAGAATACTAAGTTCCTTAGTTCTCAGAGCAATCATTTGCAAGGTGGGAGATCTGTACTCAAGACTCAATTTCGAGTAAGATAAAGGTAGCAAAATATGGAACTGAACTCCTCACGCAAATGCTCTGATCTCTACGAAGGATGCACTGATCACATTTCTGATGCTGCAATTTCATACATATTCTCACATGGCTCAGCAGAAAAAGCAACATTTTTAGGTCTACTCTGGTGGCAACTCAGATGACATCATCATGGATGAGCACTTTGTCTCCGCCAGCTGGAGGCATGGCAGTTTCTGGTCTATAAATATTAGAGATGCTGCATTTCAAACTATACTACAGAATAAACATGTAGGCCAGTATGTGCAGTATACAAACATACCAACACCTCAGAAGTGAGGCAGCAATCAAAGCAGAACTAAATGTGGCATCTGAACAGCGAACACAAGAGCTAGAGTTCTTTTATGAATTTAATCCCATGGGGTATTTTACACCCTAAATCTCTTTAAGCCCTCATGGAAGACTGGAAACTGCTACTGCAGCCTGAAAGTCTGTCCTCCTAGGCCCGAGCAGAGCCCGCCCTTCGCTGCCTTCCTCTCCCAATTACAGAGCAAAGCATGTGCATGCAATCTCATTGAACAGATCCTCTGAACATCCTCTCACCAGCAACCCCACAGTTTGCTTGTCAGGAAATATATACTGGAGGAATTACACTTTGGCTCTTATTTTCATTGATTTTATCCCTTTTGATATGCAAAAGAGGGTTTTTCTTGCTCAACATTATGGTTGTCCAGAAAGGTTTCCCACATATGTGAGGCCCTCCTCAGTGCTTAGCTAGATCATGCAGCAGATCCTCCTAGAAGTTATGCTAAGGCAGGTGGAAAATACTGTGACTGGACAGCATGACTTTGTAAGGGCAAACTGTGCCTTAGAAACTTGGTGGTCTTCTGTAATGCAGGTTACAGCACTAGTGGATTAGGGAAGAGCAACATGTCACATACCTTGACTTGTGTAGAGCACTTGATGCTATCCCACATGACATCGTTGTCTCTAACCTGGAGCCACATAGGTTTGACAGATGGACCACTTGGTCAATAAAGGAATTGGCTGGATNCCGCCCTTCGCTGCCTTCCTCTCCCAATTACAGAGCAAAGCATGTGCATGCAATCTCATTGAACAGATCCTCTGAACATCCTCTCACCAGCAACCCCACAGTTTGCTTGTCAGGAAATATATACTGGAGGAATTACACTTTGGCTCTTATTTTCATTGATTTTATCCCTTTTGATATGCAAAAGAGGGTTTTTCTTGCTCAACATTATGGTTGTCCAGAAAGGTTTCCCACATATGTGAGGCCCTCCTCAGTGCTTAGCTAGATCATGCAGCAGATCCTCCTAGAAGTTATGCTAAGGCAGGTGGAAAATACTGTGACTGGACAGCATGACTTTGTAAGGGCAAACTGTGCCTTAGAAACTTGGTGGTCTTCTGTAATGCAGGTTACAGCACTAGTGGATTAGGGAAGAGCAACGTCACATACCTTGACTTGTGTAGAGCACTTGATGCTATCCCACATGACATCGTTGTCTCTAACCTGGAGCCACATAGGTTTGACAGATGGACCACTTGGTCAATAAAGGAATTGGCTGGATAGTCTCACTCAAAGAGTTGTGGTCAATGGCTCGACATCCAAATGGAAACCAGTGATGTTGAGTGGTGTTCCTTGGGAGATTGTATTGGGACCAGGGCTTTTTGACATCTTTACTGGTGACACGGACAATGGGAGTGAATGCATTCTCAGCAAGTTTGTAAATGACACCAAGCTGTGTGGTGTGGTTAACATGCTGGAAGGAAGTGATGGCATCTAGAGGCACCTAGATTGGCTTGAAAGGTGAGCCCCTGCAAACCACATAAAGTTCAACAAGGCCAAGTGTAAGGTCCTACAGGTACGTCAGGATAATCCCAAGGACAAATACAGGCTGAGCCGAAAATGGATTGAGAGCAGTGCTGAGAAGGACTTGGGCACGATGGTTGACAAGAAGCTCAACACGATCCGGCAACGTGTGTTTGCAGCACAGAACACCAAACACATCTTGGGCTGCATCAAAAGAAACATGGCCAGTGGGCCAAGGGAGGTGATTCTTCCCCTCTACTATGCTCTGGTGAGACCCCCACCTGGAGGGCTGCATCCCACTCTGAGGCCACCAACATAAGAAGGATGGGGACCTGCTGGAGCAAATCCAGAGCAGGGCTATGAATATGATCAGAGGTCAGATCAGAGAGAAACCTTTCCTATGAGGACAGGCTGAGAGAGTTGGTGCTGTTCAGCCTGGAGAAGAGAAGGCTCAGGGAAGACCGCAGAGTAGCTAAAGGGAACATGAGAGCTGGACAGGGAATTTTTACAAAGGCATGCAGTCATAGGAAAAGGGGTAATGGCTTTGAACTGAAAGAAAGTAGATTTAGATTACATTTAAGAAAGAAAATCTTTACCATAAGAGTGGTGAGGCTTTTTTTCTCATTAAGTCCACACAATCAAGTTCACAAGGCATCTATTGCACCATCCCACAGGAAAAGTGGGAATACTGCTTAAGAAGCACAGGATTTGACCCACAACTACAATATCATGGCATCAGAAGTGGCTGGCAATTAAAGGATTACAATACAGTCCACAATAATCCGATGAGCTCAGCTGCAGAGGCACACAGACTGCTCATCACAGGCTGCTGGGGAAGAAGTGATGCCAGGCGTGCACAATGGTGCTCG
This sequence comes from Oxylabes madagascariensis, assembly GCA_013400675.1. Classification (NCBI taxonomy): domain Eukaryota; kingdom Metazoa; phylum Chordata; class Aves; order Passeriformes; family Timaliidae; genus Oxylabes; species Oxylabes madagascariensis. The sequence continues at coordinate 112,180 of VYZR01041121.1, read as the reverse complement.
CTGCCACCAAGTTTCTCCACAGTACCCCAGCAGGAGAGGAGCACCTAGCAGGTGGAGACCTGCTACCTGCACTGGGCACCGTCATCTCTTCTGCACAGGGGAACCCTCTGCCACTCTGCACATGGCTGTGATTTTAATGCTGAAATATCTGAGCAGATTAACACTTTCATTCTGTTTTCTGTTATTACATTAAGAACCTCACTAATTTTATACACTGTTACTTGGAAACTGGAAAGCACAAATGAAAACAGCCACAAAAAAAGGTACATAATACAAACAACCCTACTACATTGGTCTTAACTTGAAGTAATCTGCCAGGCAGCAAGCACAGCATAGTTGTCAAGTTCTTGAACACACCAGTTGTCCGTATGCACAACACCAGTTGTCCGTATGCACAACACACACAAAATCTAGCTTTCTGCTACACCGCTGGTTCCTCAAGAAACTAGTATTACTTAAGCCAAGAATGCAGACACCAGTTTGCAAATTACATGAGGCACCTATGGACAAGAACTTATACACTTTTATTTCTACTCACTGGTAAATCAGTGATTTGCAATAGGTAGAGCTTGCTGTGCTGTCTAACCAGCTATAGAAACCTTGGTGTAGTAAGAATCCTATGATAAGGGTTAAGAATCTTTTTCTTTTTAGCCTGCCTTTTGAATGCCTGCATAAATACTTTCAAAGAAATAAAAGTAACCTAATGCCTAGCAACTTAGTCACAGCAACTAGTCACAGAGACCAGTATTGAAATGTATGACAAAAGAAGAAGGTCTTTTCGGGATGTTTTTTCTTGGTTTTAGTAGAACAAGCATCCTGATCTATATTTTAAAAATTCAGTTAAGTAACTTATAATCATTTCAATTTCTCCATTATTGTGTAAAATAGTAACTTAATGGTTGAGTTAGAAAGTTTCATTGAGATGCCTGCTCATCTTGGTAGTGAATGAACACTTATTTTACCTTGCCTCTGACCTGATGTTTTAGATTGCTTATCCTCTCTCTGCTTAAAAAAGAATCAGAGGTGAAAAGCAGAGAACAGCAAGGTTTGAAAAAAGACAGGTTGTCAAAAGAACAGTCATACAAGAGCTATCACTGAATCTTATTAGACTTCTGGTGTACTCTGTAAACATGAACAGATTCCTCTGATTTTCAGGAAGCAGATACTCTGGAACTGGCCAAAACTGTAGAGACCGCTTTCTTTTCCCATATGAAAGAATGCACACTGCAAAGTGAAAGGGGATCAGCTTGTCTCCTTATTTAGTTTTACACACAGAGCAAAGTCAAAAGTGTGCACCACTCCATTTGTGACACCCTGAAAGAAACAAGCAGCATCTCAAAGACTCCCCACAAAAGACAGCACCAACAAACTGCTAGTAGATTTTACATGCAGAGTAATTCAGATGATTAAGCACTGAGTCAGTTAAGGAGTCTGCATAGTTCACATGAATCGCTAGTCAGTTTTGTTTCCCACAACAGCTAATTATGTAAAGGGTTACAATCATTACTTCCTGGAAGTCATCATCCGGTAAGCCAGCTGCATTTGCTTTTTATTCTCAATATAGCTAACAAGAAATACTGCACCATAAGTGTTCTAATTATACTTTTTGTAACTCCTATTTTACAATAAAAAAAACACTTAAGTCTAGTATATTTTGAGACTGTTTTGGTTAATATGCTAATATAGCTCCCTTGCCTGCTTGTCAGCACTTCTGCATCTATAAAGGAAAGTCTCAGCAGATTGCAACTGAAACTAAAGCATGTTTTATTGGTCAATAATAGATAACATAACGAAGTTAACAGGAATATTCTAACTGATGAATCCATGGTCACACTTCTAAGCAAGTTCTACTGAATCTTTTTTAACAAAAATAGACGAAGAAGTATTTTTCCCTTCTCACCACCTTAATTAAAAGCAACTCCTCAGATGCTATGATCAATGCAAACACAGATAAAAAACCCACATACATTAGGAGACACTTCATTAAAGACAGATCAACAGCACTGTCCTGCACTGGACAGAGTTTGGAGTAAATAACACAGGCCATCTTTAATTTATTTTAAAGATATGATTATTAAAGAGTCAAATCATAAAGCATACTCTTTCTCCACAACATTTTCTTAGAGCATTTAGTGGGTTTTCCCTTCTTACCTGTAACATCTACTTCATTAACATGCATTTAAAGTTGGGATTATTTTATTGTGTCAACTGTGAACTAAATCAAGCATTTACACCTTCCAGAGAAGATAGGAGAACAACATGAAGTCATGACAATGCCCACATACAAGCCAGTTCTTGGAAACAAACCATCAGATTTGCTTGGGGTTATTCCCAAAATGCTCTTCCATGTTTCATAATGACATTACAGCTCAAGCTCAGGATTTATCAGTCACCTCCAGGTAAAATTCAAGTTTCCAGTGGGTTGTACGATGCAAGACTCAATATTGCATCTTGCAATTCATACAGGTATATGCCCGAGAAACAGTCACAGAGGGAAAAAAAAAGAGAGGGAAGGAGTTCTTTAAGAAATCTTCCTTGATCAGTTACAAAACTGAAATTAACTGAAAATGGCTTGAGAACACGACTGCTTTGCCTCAACAAGATGGATTAGTGGGCAGAGCACAGGTAAAATACCTTTAGCCTACCAAGTGGCTGTAACTCACTTGTGACACACTTCAGCATCTACCAGAAGATGACTTCCACATCTGCAGAACACAGTAGATTCTGGAGGAAGTAGTGCCTCAGGATTATGGCTCCATTACAACAGATCAAAGCGAATTGCTTGTCTTAGAGCACTCCCACAGGACCAAGCCACCACACAAACTGCCAGAACAGCCTGCAATTGTTTAAGTCTTGGAAACAAAGGAAAACGCAGTGATAACCAACTCCTTTAGTTTTGGTGCCAGATACAGCCTTGGTAATGTAAAAGATACACAGCAAGCAGTCTTCCTGTGCAGACAGCTCTGTCTCTTACCCAAGAGATGGACCCTTGCTCTCACCAATGGCCCTCTGTGCTTCATCCAAAGTATCTGCTCCTGCACAGCCCAACAGCCTCATCCCTGTTATTGGTATACAAGCAGTGATGCCAGTCATTGCACCTTCAACCACTGCCTCCAATTTTCAGCTGTTGCTCTTCTTCCACATGCATATGTATTTACCTACACACATACCCCCACAATCTCTTGAACCTCAGGGTCTGTGGCACAATGCCCAAGAGACAAAAAGTAGGGAAAGAAAAGAGGAAACCACTTCAGGAACAACAGGCCATTCATGACTCGCAGCTCCCAGACTGAGCAGCACAGTGGAAGGTCAGCCAGCCTTGACTGAGAGATGGCCAGCACTTGATCACATCCGCCCAGACAGCTGACGGCAGAGTACGGGGCAGATCCCTGGAAGGGCTGGGTCCATACATGACCAGGTGGGAGAAGCCACTCACAGACTGAACCCTGCAGGAAGCAAAGAAGGCAGCACCCTGAGCACAGGCAGCCCTGCTACACATTTAGCCTAATCGCTCACACAAACAAACCCCCACACTCCAAAGCCTATTTTGCCCTGTGAAAGCTGAGCAGTAAGAGTAGATTAGACTCTAATAGGGATTAATACAAGTTAAGGTAGCAGCAATTTCCACTAGGGACACCAGAAAGGTTAGACATGGGATAGCATGACAGGTAGATGTGGGAAGGGTTGGGAAAAACCAGTAAAGGGAAGAACCACAGAAGCTTGCATTGACACCTGCCCGGCTTCATTTGTGCTCTCCCCCACGTACATCCCTGTCCAAAGCAGAGATCAGACATGCTGCACTGTCAAGTCATGGTCAGTGATTTCTAATAGGCTGTGTAATGGTCAGGAGGGGATTTCTTATCCAATCTCAACAGCACTGACCCACTTTTTTCCAGCACCACCATCCATCACCTCTGACTGACAAGGAGGCCAGTTTCCACAAAAGGCAAAACCTCACACGAGCAAAGTTTGAAGCAGAAAATGGAAAGAAATTCAGATCCCATTCTGCCTTACTGAAGCCACTTCAAAGCTATGTTTAATTTTATTAACAACTAGAACTCAGTTCATAAAAAAGTGACCAATAAAAGATAATGGCAGGAAATTAAATGACCTTAGCATAATTTAGAGCATTGCTCTGCAAGAGCAAAACTGCACAGAAAGTATGCTTGGAAAAAAAAAAAAAAGCCTCAAAGAGATGATCATAAAAAGGTTCCAAACTGCTTCAGAGTCAGAGGCAAGTCAGAACTTCATGTTAGAGACTAACAAAAATGTGTATCTACAAAACATATGCATTAAATATGCATTATGATTGCCATACTGCCAGAAAGAAACACTGTGCAGACAATCCATTCACTATCTACCTTTTCATGTGGGCTATAGTAATCAAGACTTTATTCACCTTTAAATTCAACTAAAATAATAAACGTAGCTTCACTGTGGTGCAGGAACACAGCAGCTACAGTGTGTGGTCAAACCAGAAAAGAAAGTGTACTTTCCTGACTCTCGGTCATATTTTCAAAAAGGCATGAAGAAAAGGTGGTTTTTTCCTTTAATTATATAGAAAGACTAAGAAGCCCAAACCTCTGAAGTTCCTCAGTCATGACCCTAGGGAAGTAGGCATTTTGCAGGGCTCCCCCATGCCCCAAATACTTTGATACACAGCATAGTAATAAACCAAGTTCCTTAGTTTTCATTCCAAGAGAGCTGTGGAAGAGTAAGAGTACTGAATATGCTCGTTAACAAAAAAAAAAACAGAACAAGACAAAACCCAAAACGAACCAAAAAACTGTTCAGTTTATGACTGAACTGTCTGAATCTTCAGATACCCCCTTCAGCTGCATAGTCAACTACAAACTCATTAACATTTATTTACCTAGACAGCTGGAGTTTGTACTCTGAAAGGAAGCATCAGAGAGCTGGGAGAAAATGGTCGGGGAAAAGATAAAGAACTTCATTACACAACCTAACTCCAACTAGAAAATAGCATGGAGAACAACACCCTTTCTGTATCAGACAAAGTCGTGTGTGTGGTCAAGTTCTTTGACCAGAAAAATTTCTGCTAAACCACACTTGATAAACTTGAACTTTGAAAACTGGCATCTATTCATCATACTTTTTTTAAATAAACCTCAAGAAATCTGGCATCATCCAAGGTACCAAACATTTCATTACAAAGACTTATTCAAAATAGCTATCAGTTTAGTAAAACAACAGCCCAATTTGTGCTTCAGAACTCAGCCTTTTCTCAGAGAGGCTTCTGATGTTGTTTTAATGTGAAGTTGAAATTCAGTTTCACAATTCAGAATTTTCATTTTCCATAAAAATTACTTAGGCAATGTAATACAGACTGCTACCGAGTTCTTTCTGATGAAAAGTGGGAGTATTTTGTGCTGAAGAAGGCCATACAAATATTGATCTTGGGGAAGCGTCTTCCTCCGCAAACTGCTTTTGGGCTTGCATTTCCACTAGGTCATTTCCAACTGAAAAATGAAGGCTCTAAGCAGCTCTTCCCCCAGCCCTTTTCAGTGGGAGATGCAGTTGCGCAAGAAGGCTGAGACTTAAACCCCAATGATTCTCAACCGTTCACACCACACAGAGACAGGCCTGATAATTAGTCAATACAATGCTTACCTCGTCAAAACACATTTCTCCTGAGCATGGAAGACCAGTTACAAGTCCTCAGAAGGCAAACATGTCAGTTTGACATGAATGATTGAAAAGCTCCGGAGCAGTATATCCCTAATCCTCTTGCTACTACAACAGATTAATTTTTCAGAAGGATAAATTTCCGAAGGGAGCTAGGTATTCAAGATCTCGCCAGCTCACCCTTTACCATACTCAAGACACCCACCCACAGACATCAGAGGATGCTCTAGTACTTCTTCACTACTGTGAATTGCTCAGTAACTTTATCAATAGACACTACTTGACATTATCAGCGGTGCTTAGGAGCAGCTGGTCCTCAGAATACAAAAAGTAAGATAGGCTACTATAGTCAACTGAGCCTTGAGTTAAAGCATGCTGTCTATAGCTCTAGTAGGGTCATACAAAAGTTAATACTTGGCTCATAACTATACCACCAGTCTGTTGCTCATCTAAAAAGTATTCCTTCCACCTTCTAGCTCTAGTTGTATCCCCCCACCCCAGCTGCAAGGCTGGTAAAACTACCTACCTCTCATGACTTCAGAATGCAAATAAAATTACCCCATTCTTCAGAAAAATACAGATACAACTGATACTGTGGATGACCAGGAATATTTTATTAGTCATGTTGCTTTCCAGGTGCCTTTATGTCTACAGAGTCAGGTACCCATGCCATCATAATATTCTTACATCCCCCCAAACAACAGGTATAGGTATCCAGCTAGACAGATCTAACTTCATTATTAAAACATTCTTAAGAAATATCCTTCTGCTTTCTATACAATGTACAAGGAAGTAAACACACTTACCTTATTGATTCAATTGCAACAGCTCTTGACAGAAGGTAGACTGAAGAACAAGGATGTTGCAAAAAAAGGTGCAAGAAAATGCTCTGCCCAACAAGTCAGAAGTACCTTGTTTACTTCAGCTTGACAAACAGGTAACATTTACAGACTTTCTGCTGTTCCTGTATGACCTCTACTAAAGCAATAGCCAATCTAGTGATACTGCTAAAAATCCAAGGAGATGTCAGTTTACACCACTCAGGAACCAGGCACAACAATTAACATCTGCTACTGCTTCCTATTTGAGGAGTTAAGAGCAGAAAAGCTATGTGAAGAATGGCACTATCAAATCCTCATTTCCAAATATGGCACCATACATATACCCTACAGGGCATGTACTTTGCAGGCCCCTCTTCCTTCAGTATTAATATTCAGACATCTTAGAGCAGGATTTACAAAGGCACACATCAGCGGCACGGTTTCTGAAGCACTAACACTGATGCTCAGCAAGACGGGCTCAATGCAATCTCACAGCAAGGTACAGGAGATACGTGCTGCTGCACTCCTGTGCACACCCTGTCCAGAGGACATCAAATGGCCAGTCTGCTGCCCAGCTGTCCACATCCTTCAGCAACTAAACACATCAGCAGTGAGAAATCAGCTAGTCATTGCTAACACCAGAAATCACAGGCAGCAAAAGCAATTTGGCCACACCCTTTCTCCTAACCTAATATAAGAAATTCCAAGCAGTATATAGGGATCTGACTTTCCTGAATTTACATTCCCTTAAAGCTATCTTGCTGGCTAATTAGGGCTGATTCCTGAGGCCTTTAATCCTCAATATCAAAAAGATTTTCAAGGTATCACACAATGGTATCACTGCTTTCTTATAGTATCACTGAGCTGGTGTCAAGCAGAATTATATCTTAACACAGACAGTTCTTGCCACCAGAAACACAACTGTAGTGATGATGGTTAAAGAAAAAGCATCTCTGACTACAACTGCTAGCCCAGCATACTTTTTCAAACACCTGCTAATCAACAATAAAAACAAGACAGTTGGGTGGGACCAGACTGTACATACCCCAGACCACCACAAAGAAGCAAAGCAAGTTAAAATTCCTACTAAGCTATATTTATAAATGCCACCTTCCCCTGCATGGGGGACCATGACACCAAAGGGGAGCCAGGTTATCAACAGTACTTCATGCCTTAATTTTCGGTGTCTTTTGAAATGATACAATACATGTAGCTGAAGGGCATGGCATTTTTTCTTCATTATTCAGAAGAAAAGACTGGCATATATAGCAACTGGCTGCAGATAATAAAGGCTGAGCCTTTAACAATCAAGTTAGGAGGAGGTGAAGAACAGTCTGCACACTGTGCAATGAGCTTAAGACCTCAAACATTTTTTATGCTCAGTGACCAAGACAAATCTGCATCGTGTTCACAGAGAGGCTAAAGCGCCAACGCTTCAAGAGCTCAATGGCAGTGAATACAGCAGCTATGTGAGAATGTCTTGGCCCTGCCCATGTCAGACAGACACTTGAAGTGTGGCTTACCTGCCAGCTCAGACCCCTCACTGCCCACCTGTCTGGCAGATCTCTTATTTTAAGCACTGATCCTTTCCAGGACACAAAAAGACTTCCAATGGTGTCAGGTATTTTCTACAAAAAGTTAAGCCTCGGAAGAAAAAACCTCAAAAACGATCTCTTTACTTTTAAGAGGAAAAAACCCAACAACACTACAACCATTGCCTTGAAAAACTGATGTCACAGGATCAAGTGAGAGGAAAACATATTGTGCAAGTACACGAAGTCAATAAATCTTTCAGCAACTGAGGAGTGGTCCCTCCCACCCTGTTCCAGAAGGTCCCCAGCCCCTGCCTGCGTGGAGCAGGAAGGCTGTTCCTAAAGTCCACGGACCTGCATGAGGACATGCTCCATCTCTGCACATCGCAGACTGTGGGCAGCATCAAGAAGGGAACACCCTACCTATGCAAAGAGCACACCAGCATCATTTCAAAAAGCAGAGTTCAGGTGTTGCATAGCTTTTTAAATGCCGTGTTTCAGGTTCGCATCCATCCCTGTATTTATGACAATTTATATATTATGCAATATTTTCTCCGACAGCACCGAGAAGGATGTGAACCAAAAGACCCACACCCCACTGCCATGTCGCTACTTTCCCAATCTCTGTTTCACCCAAGACACTGGCAGAGGGAAAACGCTAGACGAGCAAACTCGAGGGTCTGGAAGCGCCGGTGGCTCAAGCCAGAATTTGCCGGCGCTGTCCTTGGCACAATAGTTGGATGCGATACAGCCGGGCGATGCGAGGCTGAAATACTTCCCGGGATGGCTGAATGGGCCCATTCAGTAGTCAAGGGTAATTCTTTATTAGCCATCTTCTACAGCCCAGCACAGAAACTACAGCCCTGAGGGGAGGGTGGGAGACACCAGCCATGTGCCTCAAGAAAGGGGTATGGCTTAGCATTGTCTCTCGCCTCAGTAATTGACGAGGGGTTTTTTTGTTTTGTTTTTGTTTCGGTTTTTTTCTGTCTTCCCTTTCCCCTTCCCTACCCCCCTCCCCGGGCGTTACCGAAGTCGGTGGAGGAAGGGAAGGTGCTCGGCCGGGGCCGGACTGCGGGAGAGCCGCTGCAGCTGCCGTCCGGCCCCGGCCCCTCGGACCCACCGGCGCCGCTCAGAGCGCTGAGGGGGTGTTGGGGGGGTAGGGGGTGTGTGCGAAGCCTCCTCCGCCGCCCTCTCGCCGCTCCCTCCCGCCCCGAAGTTCGGGCAACTGGGATCGGCCGCCCCGCCGGCGGTGGCGGCTCGGCCGGCAGCCGGGGGAAGGGGCCGGCAGGACGCCCGGCCCCCGCGGCGGCTTTCCCGCTGCCTCCCCGCGCTTACCTTTCACTTGACTTTCATACTCCGCTATAATCTCTTTGTCCTTTTTGAATCTGCTCGGGGTTGACATTATCCACTCGCTTCTTCCTCTTCTCCGCCTTTTTCTAAATTATTATCACTAATTATTCTCGTTTTTCTGGAGGAGCTCCCAAGTTGTGTCAGGCGGCCGCAAGCCCGAGCGAGCGCGGCGGCCGGGGAGGCGGCGGGCGCTGGCCCCGCGGGAGCGCCGCCGGCACCGGAGGCGGCGAGGCGGGGAGCGGCGATCAGACTAACCCCGGCGCGGGCACCATCGCCTCCCGGCACCGCCGCCGGCAGCAACGCGGTCCGCGGCCCGGGGCCGCCGCAGGGCGGGGCGGCGGAGCAGCGGCCGCGGGGCACTCGCTTCCACTAGGCGAGGGCGGGGGCCCGGCGGCTGCGCCCCACCATTGTTATCTCTCCTCACGCACCCGGGAGAGGGGAAGAGAAGCAAGGAGAGAGCGGTGGGCGGGAGGCAGGCGGCCGCGCTCGGTCCGTACGCCGGAGACACCGGTTACTGCTGTCGCCGCGCTCGCCTGGGTGGGGAGTCGGGGCCGGCGCCCCGCCGTGACTAACCCCGGGCGGCAGCGCCGCGGCGCATGTCCCAACCTCGCGGGGCGAGCAGTCGCCGGCTCGGGGCGGCTCCCCCGCCGCGCCCTGGAGAGGTGTCTCCGGGAATAAACTTCTCCCCGCCCTCCCGCCGCTGTCTCCTCCCTTCCTGCCTGCCTGCCCGCNACTCGAGGGTCTGGAAGCGCCGGTGGCTCAAGCCAGAATTTGCCGGCGCTGTCCTTGGCACAATAGTTGGATGCGATACAGCCGGGCGATGCGAGGCTGAAATACTTCCCGGGATGGCTGAATGGGCCCATTCAGTAGTCAAGGGTAATTCTTTATTAGCCATCTTCTACAGCCCAGCACAGAAACTATAGCCCTGAGGGGAGGGTGGGAGACACCAGCCATGTGCCTCAAGAAAGGGGTATGGCTCAGCATTGTCTCTCGCCTCAGTAATTGACGAGGGGTTTTTTTGTTTTGTTTTTGTTTCGGTTTTTTTCTGTCTTCCCTTTCCCCTTCCCTACCCCCCTCCCCGGGCGTTACCGAAGTCGGTGGAGGAAGGGAAGGTGCTCGGCCGGGGCCGGACTGCGGGAGAGCCGCTGCAGCTGCCGTCCGGCCCCGGCCCCTCGGACCCACCGGCGCCGCTCAGAGCGCTGAGGGGGTGTTGGGGGGGTAGGGGGTGTGTGCGAAGCCTCCTCCGCCGCCCTCTCGCCGCTCCCTCCCGCCCCGAAGTTCGGGCAACTGGGATCGGCCGCCCCGCCGGCGGTGGCGGCTCGGCCGGCAGCCGGGGGAAGGGGCCGGCAGGACGCCCGGCCCCCGCGGCGGCTTTCCCGCTGCCTCCCCGCGCTTACCTTTCACTTGACTTTCATACTCCGCTATAATCTCTTTGTCCTTTTTGAATCTGCTCGGGGTTGACATTATCCACTCGCTTCTTCCTCTTCTCCGCCTTTTTCTAAATTATTATCACTAATTATTCTCGTTTTTCTGGAGGAGCTCCCAAGTTGTGTCAGGCGGCCGCAAGCCCGAGCGAGCGCGGCGGCCGGGGAGGCGGCGGGCGCTGGCCCCGCGGGAGCGCCGCCGGCACCGGAGGCGGCGAGGCGGGGAGCGGCGATCAGACTAACCCCGGCGCGGGCACCATCGCCTCCCGGCACCGCCGCCGGCAGCAACGCGGTCCGCGGCCCGGGGCCGCCGCAGGGCGGGGCGGCGGAGCAGCGGCCGCGGGGCACTCGCTTCCACTAGGCGAGGGCGGGGGCCCGGCGGCTGCGCCCCACCATTGTTATCTCTCCTCACGCACCCGGGAGAGGGGAAGAGAAGCAAGGAGAGAGCGGTGGGCGGGAGGCAGGCGGCCGCGCTCGGTCCGTACGCCGGAGACACCGGTTACTGCTGTCGCCGCGCTCGCCTGGGTGGGGAGTCGGGGCCGGCGCCCCGCCGTGACTAACCCCGGGCGGCAGCGCCGCGGCGCATGTCCCAACCTCGCGGGGCGAGCAGTCGCCGGCTCGGGGCGGCTCCCCCGCCGCGCCCTGGAGAGGTGTCTCCGGGAATAAACTTCTCCCCGCCCTCCCGCCGCTGTCTCCTCCCTTCCTGCCTGCCTGCCCGCCCGCCTCCGGTCCTCGCTCGCCCCGTCCGCCCGCTCTGCCGCCCCGCCGGCATCCGCTCTCCGCCCCGGGCCGGGCCCCTGGGTGCAGCGCCCGCTCGGCCCGCGGCCGGAGGCCCAGCAGGCCTGGGGGGCTCGGGCTGGGGCAGGGGTGGGAGGAGGGAGATCCCCGCCCCGCCGCCCCCATCGAGCACGCGGTGGCCGGATGCCCTCGGGGACGGCGGTGTGAGGACCTTGATCCGGCGGGGAAAGTTAAAGCCCTGTGCTGCCGTCAGCGCCAAGCCGCCCGGGGAGGGGGAAGCCGGAGGGGACAAGCGGCCTTTGGGCACCCCATGTGCCTCCCCGGTGTCTCCGGAGGCAGGGCACGGCTGCACCGCTGTGCCGTGGGGCCCGGACACAGAGGGCCTGAGCATGGCAGCGCCCAACGGGAGAGCTGCACCCTCAGCACAGCGGGTCGTGCTTCCACCGCTCTTGTCCGCCCGGTGCTCTCGCGGGGATGCAGCTTGTTCTCGAGGGCAGGAGTGCCAGCGTGCCTGTGTGTGCCGTTCCCCACGTGTCCTGCGGGAAGCCAGCGAAGCTGGGTGGGAGGCCACTCAAAATGCTGCTCCGTTGAGCTGCTGTGCATGGCGCGCATCTGGGCTGACCCTGTCTGGCAGTCACGTTCAATGTCAGCCTTAGAAGGATGGATTCCAGCCCAGCGAGCAGTGGTGCACAGCCCTCCTCGCAAAGCTGGGGCTGGGAAAAGGGGAAGAAGATCGTCCAAAGGGCAGGAATAGCTGGAACTTGGAGCATGGGGCAAGTTGTCAAAAGGGCGTAAGTGACCCTGGCATGCCCTTGGTCCAGGGTGCCTCCAGCTGCAGTGGGAACAGCCTCCTCTGCCTGAAGAGCTGGAACCTGGTTCAGCCCTTGGGGACTGTGGAGGATGAGAGCTAGCTGCCATCTCTGCAGGTGCAGTGAGACCATGCCTGCCATGAGTCAAGTTCACAGAGCTGGTAGCCACACTTGTCCAAGGTCCCTGGCTGTAAGGTTGGGAATACAGAAGGGCTCAGGTTGTACAACCCATTTTCTTTTTTCCCCCGGCTGCTCTGAAACTTTATTTTTGCCAGAGAAGAGCTTTCTGGAAAAAAAAAAAATTGAAAAAGCAGAATGATGGGCCCTGCTGCCTTGTGATGAACAAAGAGTGTGGCTGTCATTCATGGGTCAAAACCAAAAGTCAAACCAAGGCACAGCTTCAGACTTCGAGCTGCAGGGAGGTCAGCTCTGAGGAGGTTAAAAGCAGGCAGGGGACATTCTGGAGACAGAGGGCTCCATTGAAGTCCGATATGTCAGGAGTGATTAAGCAAAGGTGCACACTATTTACAATGAATTTCCAAAGATAGTGGCTATTTTGTGTGGTGGAAGTTCCCAGAGGTCCTGTCCTGGACAGCTAGCTCTGATGCTGCCAAGACCTGACTCTTCGGGACAAACAAGTTTATTGTGGGATAATCTGCAATTGGGAAGTTTCAAGGTTCAGCTACCCAGTAATTTGGCGGGATTTGAGCTTGAGTGCTATGGGGAGCTGGTGCTCAGAGAGCAGTGGCACAGTTAACTGTACTCATGCCGACATTCTTGCTTGTGTTTATATTTAATTTTTATAAGCACCTTGCCTCGGTGTTACAGTTGCGCACTTCTACACCTCTGCTTTTCAGCAGTAAGTGTACATCTGTCCTTTGCAGTTCATCTTTCATTAGGTACCATGCTCTTCCTGCTAGGGAATCAGGGTAACAGGATTCTTGTTCATGTTTTGTTCTCTGTAATTTTATTACATTTCTTCCTCTTGCCCTCCCAGTGCAATCTTTTTACACTCTGATCCCAATCCTGCGATCACCTAACACTGTCTTAGTACAGGAGGTTATTGTCTAAAAACAATTTAAAAATTTAGGTTGGATAGTCAAATTACATCCCTTGAATAAGAAGCCCAGCCTCAAAAGAGCAGTCATCTCTGTAATTCCAACCACTTTGATTTTCATCTCAACCTTTGATGCCAACATCTTGCCTCCTGGCTGTTCAAGTCCATCTGTTTGGCTGAAGACTAGCTGATTTACAAGACAGTGGGCCGCGTTCCCTGGGAACATGAGGCACTAGCTGGAGATCAGCTATAAGTCTTGTCTGGTCTTTCAGAGCACTGTTTCTGCAAATAGGACAGGGAACAATGATCAAGTGCCCTTGTGCCCTGTGCGAGGTTGTGCAGGCTGGCGCCTCTAGCCAGGCCAGTCCCTTTCTCCATTACCTAGGACTTGGGCATACAAACCATGTCCAAATGTGGTTGAAGGTGTAGAAATGTTCTGTACGTCCTCTCCTGAGTCCTGAAGGATGCAGCCCTCTCTTACCGCTGAGCCTGTGCTGGAAAGACTGTGAAGAGAAGGATACAGAGGTAGGCTGAATGCCCATGCCTACACCATCCATTCCCTCTGCACTAGATCCTGCATCCAGAGGATCAGCCTGGCTCCACAAAGCCAAAACAGAAGCTGCAGACAGATTATGTTACTACTTGAGAAGATGAAGAAACCCCCTTTGGGCTCTGGAGACTGACCTCCCTGTATTCAGCCCTCAGCTCAGGGCTGTATGTCCATGGCAAGACCACTGAGGAAGGATGGGCCAGGGTCCCAGCAGGCTTGAGTGTGCCAGGCTTCAGAGCTGCACAGAGTCTGGATCCCTGAGTTAGGGTTGGACTCCAGACAACCAGGATTGAACTGGCTGAGAAATCTGATTCTGGCCCCCTGTCCCTGTTCTCCCCCTGCTTTCCACCTCCCTCCCCCCCACCCCCCCGCTCTTCTTTAGAGATTGGCAAAGGATTGTGCGTTATTACATGGGTGTAATCTTCTTTTAAGATGTTCATGGCAGCTCAAGTCTCCGGACTCAATTCTGCACTGATTTACACAGCCTGCAATCCCATTGTGAGGATGGTGATTGCACAGGAACAGACCCTGCCTGGGCTCTGCAATGCCACATTTGAGGTGACTTGCAGGACACAGAAGATTATTACAGAAATGCCTGTCATTTGAGACCTGTTCCCAAAGATTCTCACAGAGTTCCCATGAATTTTGAGAGCAGCAAGTGCTGGAGCTGTAGAACAGTCTTGTTACATAAATCCCTGGGCACTTCTGAATGATGCCTGAGAAGTCATGTTTATCCAGTGCTCTGTGAACTCTAACTTACTGCTTGTAGAGCATATCCAGGTCTTGGCAGGGAGGATGCTATAGACATTTAAAAAGTATTAGGATAAAGCTGATGGAGAGCACATACGTTGTTGCAAGAGACAGAGTTGTATCAATAATGCAGTGTAGTACAGTACTGTTGTGGTGCAGTTCTGGTGCAGGGTTTGTGGACTGCACCTCAGTGTATGGAGTTAGATAATCTACTCCACCGGGGAATTGGAAAACCTGAATTATGTATGATAGAACAGAGATGTGTTTGTACAGAGAACAGTTCCTGCAATACTTCATGCACTTAGTGCAAAAAGGGAATAACACGGGCATGCTTGATTCTGCCTGCTTGAGAACTTCATTATTGCATTTCATTTACACAGCCTGATGAGCTGCGCAGTATTTGCTTTCTTCTGCTGCTAATAAAAATAGTCCATATAACTGGTTGCTGGAGTATCATTGAGCTATTCTCTATGAGTACATAATGAAACACATTGACCCCCTTAAACAATAAAACCCTACACTAATTTTCTTTAGTCTGAAGAGAAGACAAATAATTCATCCTGCTTTATAATTGCAGTCAATCAGTCATTTTACAATTGGACAGCAAGTCTCTTAAGTGAAAGACCAAGCTTTAATTGAAACAATGAAACATTTGATTGTTATTGAAAAATCAGTAAGAGACGCCATTCAAAGAGCTTGTTCAAATGTTTGTCACTGATAAAATGCACTTTTCTAAAGAATCAAATCTATTTGCTTTGGAATGAGATTATTTTAGCAAATACAGTTGCTTATCTAAGATGTAAAACCAGTTGGCTTTTTTTCTCTCCCCTGCCCCCAACCACTGCAGCGCTTAATGCTGCTCCATGCTTATAAACTCCTGAAACATGGAGATGAAATCTGGGCTTATGTGGTTTGTCACAGGCTGCAGAAGAGTCAGGACTTCACCCTGGCTGACCTGAAAGTGGATCCAAAGCATTCAGCTGGACCTTCACAATGATGAAATGAGGGCTGTGAGCTGCCCAAGCTTTAGTAGTTCAGGAGAGATGTTTCCCTTAGCTGACTTTCTCTGTGAGCCTAAGCAGTCACTCACCTTTCATTGCCAGGAATAATATTCTGACCACTGGCATGGGTATATTGATTGTAAGGACAAGTGTACACAATTTCTTCCAGAAGCAGAAAGAAAAGGCATTCTTATTCCACAGTAAGAGTGTCTACAGGTGGAGTGTGTAGAATTGGTAACATGCTGTAAGTTCATGCTATACCAGGGTCCATAACCATTGTGAAGCCCTAGGCTTTACTGCGTACCCCCTCAGGTTACTTTTTTTTGTCCATTATGCTGAGTTTCTTTAGAATACAATGATCAGAATGTCCATTTTGTGAGCTTCACACACCCTAATTTAGGCAACTGAAGCCATACGCCCAATTCAAATGAAGGCTCCTTAGTATGAAAGAGACGTAGAGCTCGGGAAACAAGTCCAGTGGAGGACTAGAAAGATGGTTAAGGCATCTCTCTTACGAGGACAGGCTGACAGGGTTGGGCCTGTTCAGCCTCAAGGAGAGATGACTGAGGAGGATCCTCATCAACGTCTGTAAATATCTGAAGGGAGGGTATCAAGAGAATGGAGCCAGGCTCTTCTTAGTGTTACTGAGCAATAGGACAAGAGGCAACAGGCAGAAACTGCCGCTCAGGAAGTTCCATCTGAACATGAACAAGAACTTCTTTTACTGTGAGAGTGACCGCGTCCTGGAACAGATTGCCCAGAGAGGTTGTGGAGTCTTCTTCTCTGGTGATATTAAAAAGCTGTCTGGGTACAATCCTCAGTTTCACATTGTAGAGACTCTGTCTGAACAGGGACATGGGAGTAGATGCCCTCCAGTTCTCTCTTCCAACTGAACCCATTCTGTGATTCTGTAATTTAACCAAGTCATTTAACCTCCTTCAAAAGTCAATCAAGAGAGGCGGGCATCTGAAATTCACTTATTTTAGACACTTAATTTAGTATAGATTTTGTTCCCCTTTTCCTTAGTATCATAACCAGAGGTCATATAAGACAGTAATGATATCCTCTTCATAAACCTGAAAGTGATATGCTGAATCTTAACAACAATTAGGAATATTTATTGTCCTTTGCTGCTGAATAAAATGCACAGCTAAGGGTATGCAGACTGCATTTGTTCATTTACTAATTGCAGTCACATTGGAAAGTAATCCTGTTGGCTGGTCATCTGAAGGAGAATTCGGGAAAACAACCACTAGGTAACCTTTTCTATATATGTGTGTGCATGCAGTGTCTATACAGCCAATTTGCCTTTTTCAAATGCATGCAATAGCTCTCTCAGCATGAAATACATCTGAATCCAGTGGAGAATTGTTCACGTCCCAGAAAAAAAAAATCTTCCAGGTGAAATCACTGACTTGAAATGTTAAGAGTCCTTCTGGTTCAGTAAGGTAAGATTTCAGTCCTGGAGGACTGAGAGAATCTGGGACCTGAACAAGCCTTGTGTTTCTTCTAAATCAAAAAGGAAAGCACTAAACCCAAACCTCCCCACATTAGTTTCATTGCTATTTTGTTTGAAGAAATTAATGAGACTTAAAGAAGCGATTGATACGTTAATACTTAGTCCTTTGGTTTTACAATTCTGAAGTGTATTTTAATGTTTCCTTGTTAACTTGTTCATTTTGAGCAGTGCTAATAGGACTAATGACATAACTAACATATAGAAAGTGATGAGGCTACTTTATGCCTTCTAGTGTTGTTAAAAATACTATCCTTTTTTATATGGTATTGCTATTCACTTCCCAATTAGTAATTACAAGGAGGAATGAATTCCAAGTAATAACTTTCTCACTTAATGAGAAGAGACTGAGGCAGTCTTGCCATTTGGAAGGAGAAGAAATATAGAAGTAATTGCTTCCTCACTGCAGGGTTTGTGCTCTCTGTGGGGCTACTTTTGTTCTGTTGGTAGCCTTTGAGACTCTAGTATTCTGCTTCTGAACATAATGAGCTGAATGCCAAATTTGTAAGCTTTACACACCTCATATCTGCCAGCTTACATGCACTAGCATTATTCTGTATCTTTATCTTACTTCTTAAATTTAAGAGTATATTGTCCAGAGAAGCAGGAAGGTTGTTTTTGATTTGGCTTTTCTTTCCGAGCCTGGTAAGGGAACACCAGTGTATTTCGAAAGAACTCTTCCAATTGAGCTTAAGATGTGTTAGTGATATTTAAAGTCTTTGATGAGCACATAATTGCAGCTCTGATAAACAGCTTTTGGGTTTAAATTTTCTACTTGCATTGTTTGTGTTTGTTCTATCCATTCTAATCTAAAAATTAAATACTTCTGCTACTTTATTACTCCTGACCTTCTCATACTAATGGTTTTGAGTGGAGAACATTAGAAGCTAGGTTATGTTTAAAAGAAGGAACTGCTTGAAGCAGCATCAGATAATTAAGAGCATCACATTTTAAAAAATCAGTCCTATGTACTTCATCATGCTGCTGTTTTCTGACTTTAACTGGAATGTTTCTATGAATAAGGCTGTTGGATTGTACCCTCAGGACTTAGATAGGCGAACACAACTGCCAGTCTTGCTATCCTTATATGGCCTTCATGGGCCATCCAGATTTCCCATGCAGGAATCTCAGCTTTCTGTGCTGTTTCTGTCTGTGCCACTAGTTTAAAGGTTGCAAATGACCTTCATTTACCTCAAAAGAGCATTAGTTGTGAAGCCCAGCAGTGACACTTCTAATGTCAGCCTTGTTCATTTTCTCAGAAGCATCCAGCTACTCTGCTTATTCATTAATGTGGCTAGATGGGTGGGAACAGCTGCAGTCTATCCGGATAAAAAAGTGCCTGGCTATTAATGGTCTACACAGCACGCTGTCATTTCTCTGATTAAGCCCCTTGGTCTACCTACCCTCTGGCTGAGCCCTTGCCTGAGAGAAAGGCATATGTGGAGAGGTGAGAGTGGAAAAAGAAAGGCTATCTCTGTAGCATCTTCTCTTTGATTATAGATAGCATGATGCTGCTTTCCTGAGTTTTTTTGCCCTTAGCTACTTTTGCCTTCACAGTTGGAAAAAGACAAACCAGACTCACGCAGGAGGGGTGTCAGATGGCTAAAGGTAGTGATACCTGGGACTCAATGATCCTTGTGGGTCCCTTCCAGCTCAAAATATTCTGTGATCCTCATGGAAATGCTAATGCAAACACAACTGAATCTTAGACTGTGAAATAGAGGTAGGAAGGGATACAGCTGTAAGCTGGTCTGAGGAGACCCAGTATTTCTACATTTTGCTTAGTTCCACTTTAACTTCACTCAAAATCCCAGCTGCTAGCATGGCCTGGGAGCACTCCAGGGTGAGCTGTGTAGTGTGACTTGGAATGGTTTCAGGCTGCAGAAGGAACTGAATCCAGACCTGCTTCTAGGGCTGCTGTCCCCCTGTATTAAAAGAAATCAGGATGTCCCTCTTCTGCCACTGGATTTTAAAAGACAAGGATTAACCTGAAAATTGTTCTTTTAAGTATTTGATACTAGTGTACTTTGATACTTTGTACAGGGAAGGTGCTCCTTGCTGCAGTCTCCCTCTCTGGGTGAATTTTGAGGTGCCAATGATTCCTCAGGCAATGCCCGAGTCCCTGCTGCAGAAGTGTGGAATCGCTGGGTGCTTGAATGTACTCATGTCCTTTGTTAAGCCTGGCTTTCTCTCATATCCTCAGGCTGCAGCTGACCCTCTCTGCACACCTGGGCTTCTGGTTCTCATCAACAGGAGACACATAGTAGCCCAAAGGTAAGATATAACGATCTTAGCCTCACAACTGTGGCTTCAAAGTAAAGCTTTTGAGCTTTTATGCCACTGTCCAAGAAGATGCATCGCACATGGAAGAAAATCAGTAAGGAGTTCAGGAGCAAATTTTTCCTTTTATTTTTGACATGTGATTGAACATTTCTTAGTCATAGTTCCCTTTTGTTATTTCTGTTCGGCCACCCAATGTCACAATAATTGGGTGTGCAAATACTGCAAACTGCACACAGGCACTTGTCTCCAAATGAAGTTATTTTTATAGAGTGTGCTTCTCAGACACATATAACCAAAACCTTTCTGTTAACATCCACTGCTGCAAAAATTCATTTTGACCAAAGATAATATCCGTTTAAGATGATTCATAGTTTTCAAAAGTGCATAAGATTAAAGATGTGTAGAAAATCCTTCCTGGGGGCCTCCAGGGCAGTTTCCAGCTGAGGCTGTTGATATATTTGAGATGTCACAGCTCCCTCCAGCGGGCTACTTCCAGGAGGATTCTGCAGGCACCAACTCAAAGCTTCCAAACTTCAAACAGAAAATATTCAGACCTTTGTTTAAAAAAAACATTCTTCCCCCTGAATGTAGTAGCTGATTCTCCCTTCTCACAATATAATAATATTTGAAGCAAAGATTTGTATAAAATCTGTGAAAATTAATGTATGTGGACCAGATTTTCATACAGGCTCAAACCAATTATTTCCCGTTGACTGCCATGTAAATATAGTTTTTCCTTTGGACTAGGGTGGTGTGGCTCATGAAACCACAACATCTGAGATGTAGTAGAATAAGGAAGGTTTCCTATGTTTACATTCTCCAAGTCATCATTCTCCAACATCAAACTACTGCAACAAATCCAACACAAATCACATGC
>VYZR01041121.1:39908-52595 GCA_013400675.1 Oxylabes madagascariensis | reverse complement strand
AAAAAAATCTTGGTGCCAATTCCTGCTGGACCGAAAAAGGTGAAATGTTAACAATTTGTTCAATAGATAAAATAATTCCCTTTGAACTCTCAAAGCAGGCAAGCAGCTGCAAAGTGAAATTCTACTAAAATTTTGGTATGTCTCAGCCTCCCTTAACATACAATTGCCCTGACTTTGGAAAAACTCACACGTTTAATTGGAAATGAGCACATCGATAGCATCATCTTTCTTTTGATGATGACCCAAGTAACACTCAACTGTTTTTCAGACTTCAACCTGCAAACCACTACAATATTTTTAGGAGCTGCGGCCTCTTTTGTAAGAACCTCAGCTGACTGGTAAAGACTTGAGTTGTTTCCTGCAGTTTCTTGAAATCCTGTAGGAGTGCCAAGGGTTCTCCTGCTGAGTTGAGACACACTCCTCTAAATGATTGTTCTGCAGCACTAAGGTTACATTATTACAGTGGTGAGACATGGGAAAAGGTTGTCCAGAAAAATGTGGATGCCTCATCGCTGGAATCCATCCAAGGCCAGGCTGGATAAGGCTCTGAGCAACCTGTGATGGTGGGAGGTGTCCTTGCCCATGGCAGGGGGGGTTCATGATCTTTCCAACCCAAAGCATTCCATGACTCTATGATTACGGCAGATACTCAAGCTTCCTCTAACCCTTGGGTGCTGTGTACTACTGAAGGGCTTCAGATCCTAAGCATGGACATTTGTTGTGAATTTGGTCTAACAAGGTCCACCTGCAAGCAGTGCTCATCAACTCAGTGCTGAACTTTCAGTCTCAGCTGAATGGAGTATGTTTGCATTGTACTACAACTGCAGGACACTTCAGATGAAATGGGTGGATGACAAGTCACAGAAGTTCATGTTAGACAACTCAGATTACCCACAGAAGTGCTCTTGTGTGACATATACTCCAGAACTAGACAGAATCAGTACACAAACGAGTACTACTTAGCTGTACAGTTGCACTGGCTTTTTAATTCCTGCATGAGAATGACCCCACATGTCATGCTGTGGTCAGACAGAAGAGGCTACTACACCCCTTTGGTATGGCAGCGGTGTGAGTGCAGTTCTACTGCTCAGCAAAACAAACTGGAGGGAACTGCACACACTCATGAGCAGGAATGGATCCTGTAGCCCCGGTTTAATGTTTTCATTTTTGGGAAATTCTTTTCCCAGGAAACTTTCTGTAAACAAGAGAAATATTTTTGTAACCGTACTTATGTTTATCTATTCTTTTTCACAGGAGAGGTTTCTTGATGCATCAAACAATGACACAGACTCTTGATCAGAAGGCTAGAAAAAGTGAACCTTTATTTTTGAGATGTGACTCTCTTATATACTATTTTACACAGACCAATTTGATTGGTGAAACAAAGGCAAACCTCTTCAATCACAGTGGTCAAAACAGATGTTCGTCAAGAAACCTCTCCTGTGAAAAAGAATATATAAACATAAGTACAGTTACCAAAATACTTCTCTTGTTTACAGAAAGTTTCCTGGGAAAAGAATTTCCCAAAAACGAAAACATTAAACCGGGGCTACAGGATCCCTTTGGCTACATGTAACAAGAAAAAGCATTGAAACTGTTTATGGTACACATAGTACCATAAACATGCAGTATTACACTTTTGCCATCTTTTGGCATTGACAAGTTTCAGCAGATTTTGAGGAATCGGATAAGCTACAAGCAGGTTCACATCTAAGGCCCAGTGTTCTGAATGTGCAGCTGTAACTGCAGGTAATGAAAGAGCAGAAAGGTATGGCCCAAGACAAAAAAAAATGAAAGAAAGTAATTTTGATATCTGAAGTTAAAGATGAAATATATTGCTAACAAGTATTTTCAAGAAAGAGATCTCTATTTTTACCTTGAAATACACATTTTTATTCCACAGTCTTTAGCTTTATGGTCACTTCGTTGGAAATGAAATGTCAACCAAGTAAACAGTTCACATTTTCAAAAGAAGCACTTACCAGAACAGGTTAAACCTGGCAATTTTGCTGTAATACTTTTCTTTTTTAGTCTCCCTAATAAACTACCATGTACTGTACAGCCTCCATTCTCTTTTCTTCAAACACAACTGATGTTTTGTTGGATTTCACCAAATTCACATGCTCAAAGATATTATCCTTAAAAAATTTTATCAGGTCACACAGCAACACAGAAACTGTGAAAATAGTAAGAAAATTGTTGTCATCCTTGCACCATCCTATTATGTCAACAACCTCTGAAAATCATTAAGGATGGAGGGCCAAATGTAGCTCTTGGCCAAGCTTAGAGCAATTCCACTGACTTTAAAAGGAATGCACCTGTCCTGTGAAGTTAAGCTTTTAAGTAAAAGCTGCCTCAGATTAATGGAAATAAGGCTGTCATCTATTCTAGATTTTCAAAATGGGTAATTTATCCTTTATCACTGGGCAAAAATGCATTTTCCAGTGTATTAATGAATTTTTGTCTCATCCATGCTTTGAAGTTTCGATACCATTCTAAAAGCTTCTTTCTCCTTTGAATCTTTTCTTGTAAGCTCATTTTTTTTTCTTTCTCTAGAATAGCAGGAAGCTCTTTCCAGTTTTTAATAAAGATAAATGGAGCCCCCATGGTTTTTAATAATTGCAATGGAGCATGGTGGTACATTGATGAATTTCCGCAATCACCCGGTGTCATTACATCTTCTATAATGGGCAGAGATCCATATGAACAAGCTTCATAAATTCTGTAACATTCTGTATTTATTCCCACCGGGCACAATGTCAAATCACTCTGCAGCAAGGCATCTTGATAGTTTTTGAAACTTGCATTTGTTTCTTGAGGCTGCCACCTAGAAAAGTAGAAGGGGTGAAAATCAGTATTTTCCTCAGAACACTGCAATGAAAAAATAGAGATAGGCTTCAATTTCTATTATTTATAAAACTGAAACTGCTATCAGTGCAAAAATTTTGTATTACACACACAGTCAATTGACTTTTACTTTAAGTCTTAACTGCTCTTAAAAGTCTTCTACAAATTTATTGAAAATATCACCGTTAAAAATAGATTGTAATATGTGGCCCTTTTTGGAAATTACTAATACTTAGAAGTGTAAGAAACAAATTGAAATGCCACTTCAATTCTTCTGCATGACTTGGATGATGCATATGTCAATTTACTTCACAGCACAGTTTAGAAACAGCCAGAAAGGGAGACACTCAATGGACTTTTTAATGACTTTTTCTGGCCTCAAAAGAGGTTTGCTCTTCAAAAGCTAGGAAGAAGAGCAATTTGTTTAACCTGAATTCATCTACTTCAAGTAACTCAGTACGTCTGGGAGATAAGAGTTTATGTCACAGATACAATCCATCTCCTCAGACTCTTTATCAGGGCAGCTAAGGTCTACCTAAGCACCACTGTGCCTGATATCCAACATTTTATAGGTGTTGCTTTGCAAAGTTAAGAAATACAATCAGAACCCTACTCCTGTTAGTCAAAAACAACTGTGCTGTACAGATTAAATCCATCTTCATGGGGAACACAACATACAACTTTCTTCGATGAAAGACATTAAACTCCACAAAATACAGGACAAGTGTTTCTTCTCATAATCAAATATTTGCAAGAAAAAACAGATGGTCTTTGATGGTTATATATACAGGAGACTTTTCTATACCAGATTTAAAAATATGCCTTAAGTAAAATACAACAGAAAGGCTGTTATGTTCTGACTACCTAAACAAAGAGTCTCTGCAATATTCCCGACTGAATGACTGACTACCTTTATTTGTACTACTTTTTAACACTCAAGAAAAGATTGGTAATAATGAACCAGGCAAAAAACTCTGAATATTTTCATGAAGTAAATTGAAGTCTTACTGTTCTCTGGCTGCAATCCAGCAAAGTTTGTCAAGTCCATCCTGTTTCAGAATTTCAATTAGGGTTTCTCTAGAAGAATTCTTATAAACTGTTCCTAAGAAATTACATAGATATGATCTTGGATCATGTAGCATTGACCAGCTGGGTTCCACAACTGGAAAACTTCTGTAGCTGTAAAAACAATATGTAAGTTAGACAACTATATCAAAGGAAAAGATTTTTCAACATTTCATTTTCAGTGCATCGTATTTTAAGACTAAAACTACCTACTTGTTGCCAATCCACATCTATACAGACAGACCCACAAGCAAACCAATTCAAGTCCTGTCCTACAAGTATGTCTTTATTCCCTTTGCCACCATCAGTCCCTTCACAAAGTTCCCAGAATACTTACATCTTCTTTCAACATCAGAAATATTGTCTGTGTATATTACAGAATGTCCATGACTAACATGCTTTTCCAAAGAAGCTGGTTTTGATTCAACCACAAATTTTGACTGAAATGCCCAGTTTAACAGTAACTATGGCACGTTAAGTCTCACCTACCTTAATCTCTGGATATGCTTATCTACTGAAAATACCACTGATAACCTCTCAAAGCAAAATCTCACTTTGATCTGAGTGAACTTCAATAATCTAATCTTTTGGCTCCTAAATAGCTTCTTGTACATTATTTGATGGGGCAGTCCTTTCCTCATTCTCCTCCAGCATGATGAATGTTAATTCACTTAATTTCTAATAACCATTTGTCCCTTCATGACAAGTATTTTTGCAACATTCTACATCTTTATTTTCTCTCTTTAGTTGGAAAATCTGGCACATTTTCATGCCTTTATCCCCGTTTTTTTACAGCCACTGTATGCAAGGGCTGGGAACCCCATTTTGATACCCAATTTATCTTTCTTCACCCACCTTCGCCCCCTAGTTTATTGTTGTAAGTGTTGCTGCTTTCTCTTAACTATCACCTTAATCTCTGTATCTCAAAACTTAACATCCTTCCACTCAGGAACTTCCAATGCCATCAATTCTTTGACACCATCAAGAGTCCAAATTTAGCGTATTTCAGAGAATACACTGTGAACAAGTTCAAGCTGTATACAAAAAGCTCTAGATAGTTTTCCAGCTTATTGAGCCAACTGGATCAATACAGGATATTGAATTCAAATTCAACACAAAATATGAAAATAATCCTGTATTCCTTTCAGCTTCTATTACCCTGGTAAGTAGCTAAACCACTATCAACTCTGTTAATAAGAAGTAGAAATGTATCTAGCTGAACCAAACCTTTATTTAGTCTACATAAATAGTTTGAGCATTAAGTATAACAAAAATGGTTTTTTTTAAACAAGCAGTTAAGCCAGTTTACACTGCTGTGATACTGTAGTACAACAACTCCAAACAGAAGTCTTTTGAGCCATAATTGAGGTTTAAAAAAAGTACTCTTTCCTCTCCTGAACAAATAGTACCCGCAACTAATAAAAGATATTTAGTTACATAAATGACTCTTGAATCTCCATGTAACTGGTACACATTACATCAGCAGTTATGATAAATCTCAAGAGCAAATCTACTGAAGAAAGAAAAAACAGAAAACCTCAGGAGACACAGGTTCATTTTTCTAAAGTTTCTTAAACACTAGTATTCTTTTCCTGTTATCACTTTTATTGCTAAATGCGACTTTCAAAGACTCCAATGCCTGATTTAGAAAACGACTGGTAGGATCATGTTCTGCAATTTACTTATTACAACTGTTTTGGGCATCAGCAGTAACACTCAGTTCCACACTTCACGCACAACAATTAATTAATCAATTGCAACTTCTGTCTACGGCACTTACGTAGCTACTCCTAAAGGCCACTGGAAAATATCTTCCTCATTTACGAACGCATAGTCATATGTAACAAAGAGCAGATTTACAAATCCCCCGTTTCGTTTCAGGTACGGCTGTATCCACGCGTTGTTGCACTGCTCGTTGCCGAGCAGCACCACTGCCACATGCTGGACTTCGCGGGTCTCCATCAGGGTCTGTGCGTAGCGCAGCCACTGCGTGGCGTAGGCGACCTTCGCCGGCTCCCTCCCGTTCAGCACCAGCACCACGTGCTCCGCTTCCACCGAGAAGTAGCCGGGAACTACAGACGGGCCAGTGAGGAAGCTGAGAAAACCAAAATACAACACTAAACAAATTAAGACTTTGTAAGACGAATTATATACCTCAATCCTCTAGCTAGTCTTAATACACAGTATGTACTCCAGAGATGATTTTTTCCTCAATAAAGTAATGCAATATACTGCAAAATTACTGTGCAACTATAACCACTTCCATTGTTAGTATACCGCTTAGCACAGGAGTAAAGCTGCTTTCGTTTTTATTCAGAAAAAAGGTGATTGACTTAAATAAGGTATTTTGTCAATAAATCAGAACTAGTACCATACTCAAACCTCAAAATGTGTGTAAATTAACCACCTTTCAAAAAAGGATGCACTTTGATGTTCATTAAAGGTTAAACATTTTATTAATTTCAGTAATAACCAATGAATGCTGTATTGGAACAAGAGAGAGACCCTCCCAAAAACCTGAACACTATACTAAATCTGGTATCATTAAGAGTGACAGTTAGCTAGTCTTGCATACTACTTTTCTCAGTATTTTGGTTATGTTTCTACTGAGTAGAATCGATAAGACAAGAAACATCTATCTAAATGAAAACTTAGGTTGGTTGTATGACCCAGGTCAAACTTGAGGCTCTGACATAAGGTCGTAAGCACATTTTAGTTATAAAATGGCATTTCTAGATCTGGCACAATGTATTTAATAGAAGAATTTCAGTCACATAGCAAAATCATTAAATCTTTAATCATTTGCAAGTATCTGACAAAAGCCATTTATGAACTGCAATGAAACAAATCAGTGTTTGCCAGCTTCTGCTCTTCAGTTACCTGGTGAATTAACAGATTATTGACTGATTGCAAAGAAGTAGCAGCTACACAGCCTGGGAAAAAGTGAAGGGGAGAAAACAGTATTTTTTCTCCCTAGGAGTCAGTTAAGTGCTAGTTTTCTATGTCTGCTGCATCACTACTTTTTCAGCTACCAGCAAAACTTAATTTAGAGTGAGCATGAGTTTTAACTCATGAAGCGCTGAGACTAAGAGCTAGTTTCAGTTCCAATATACTTACTGAGGAAAAAAGCCCCTCACAACAAAAGCTGTAAAAACTACTCTAGTGAGGTTGTCTCAAGCAGACTGACCTTAGACAAGTGTATTTTAAACCTGAGTTAAGCTGACATGCTGCTGGGCTCGGTGGGAGTGATGTATTTTGGAGCTAGGATTTGTAAGACTCATGACTTGGCATCAAGATTTCTAATACATTAAACGTTAAGTCAGATCAAGACTTAAATCCAAAGCTTAACAGACAATGAGAACAGAATCACTGGTATTCCTAAGAGAGAATACCTTGAGCTTTGGAATGGCTAAGATAGGGACTAAGTATGTACAAGGTCCAGTGATCACCTTGCAAAGAGGCTTGGGGAAAAAGGTTTTTTTCTATGACACAGCACTTCACCGGTAACAGTTTTACAGCAATAACAAGATGTACAGGTTAGGAAGCAACGACCTGTGTGTAGAAATATATGAAGTTGGACAGCATAAAATTACAGTGGGGGAAAAAAAGCAACACGGTGCAAGTCTCATAAATCCCATACTTTAATAATTAAAACACCGTGCTAAGATTGTACTATTAACTCCCAATCAGAACGCAATTGGAATTGGGAAACGGAAGAGAAATTACAGAAGTTGCAAAATTAAGGGAGTAGTCCCAACAGTACTATCTACTCATATGAAGGCTAGATCAAAGACAATATGGGAAGGTGACATTTTTTTGACTAAATACATGACTTGCTTTCTACAAAGTCCTTGTTTTTCCTTACTAGTCACAGATAGTCGTACAAAAGGATGCTATTTTAGGCTGGGTCTTACAGTGTCCATTCTGAAGGTGTTAGACAGCCATGCTGTAACAACAATGACTAAATTTAACACTTGCAGCAGGAGACATCATAATACATACATACAGCACAGACATATTCCATATGCAATAATGGAATTACATAAAAAAGAGAAAATCAAGAAAAGAACTTGGAAAGGAGCAGTCCAAATCACAAGAAGCTTTCAAGGACTTTGCAGTCCTTTCAAGGACTGTTCAAAAACTATGTATAAGAAACCTAGGCATGCTGTGTGCTTCAATCCAAAATAATCAACACAGACCCCTCCCAACGACATATGGCTTAACAGAAAAGGGAGATTCCTACACCTAAATTTTTCGCTTCAGCAAGAAATAAAAGGTTGAACACCAGAAGTACTACATCAAATAGAGGATTTGAACCTGGATGCCATTCACTTGAGAGTTTTGAAGGAAAACAAACACAGAATTGCAGAACTGCTGGCAGAGGCGGGCAGCTGTCATTACGAAGAGACACTACGCTTGATAAGTGGTTCACCATCTTTTATAGATTCCCATCTAGAAAAATAATTTGAGAGGACTCTGGAGAACAGTCAGTATTAATTCCCTCCCTGGAAGAATCTGCAATAAACAGTAAGATCACTGAATCTTATCAATAGGTAAGATGACTGATCACATACATGGATAAGCACTGCTGGAAATGAGTTATCCTCACTAATCTGATGAAGATCTATGAGCGTGTCAATAAGAACACAGATAAAGAGGATCCCGTGGACAGAGTGGTTCTGGATTTTCAAAAAGCTTCACTATAGGGTTTTATTAAAACTAAATTGCCAGAAGCTATCCCAAGTGGAATCCTTTGATAGATAGAAACCTCTCCTGGTTGACTGAGGCAAGGCAGCACTGAATGTTTATAAAACAGAGAGGGTGTGACTTGGTGGAGTAGAAATTTAGGAAAGCTCTTTACCAAGTAAGAGGTAAGAAGTTTGACACTCTGTGGTCTACAACATCTTCTTAGATGACAGGAGAGAAGGGTGTGAATTGCTTCGAGCCAGAGAAAGTGTTAAATCCTGCTCTCTTGCTTTTTGTATGAATGGGCCAAGATATTACTAAAATCCACAGCTATGAAGTTCCTTCTCCACTCCTGTTTTTAAATAAACATCCCTGCATTTTAGGGACAAGCTGATACTTCATGTATTTTCAGGCAACTTCTTTAGTGAAAACATCAACCCATCAAAATCTATAATAGAGATGTATATTCTCCATCATAAATAAACAAAATGGGCTTATTCATGCAATTGTGTTCAAGTGATATTTTGGCATTTTTGTGTCTTTAGATTTGGTATTCTTTAGAAACATTGACCAGAGGTCTACTTTTTAACAATCTTAGACTTACCACAGAAAACTGCAGAGCAGCACATAGTCTCCAAATATGTCACCTCAGCTAGTTCCCTCTAGCCTCATCTAGTAATCAAATGGAGATAATTTACCTCAGCCAGGCAGTAAAAATTCTAGAAAATCTTATAACCAGTGAGCAACCAAAGTCACATAATTCTTTTCCACAACATAAACTAGTATTTTCAAATAGAGTAAAAAGTAGCTATTTCAGAAGCCTAGTTGTTAAAGTAACAGTTATATTCCATATTTTCTATACTTTGCACTAGTTTCTACTAGCCTGTCAAAAGTTAAACCTTTGTTACGTTGGTACTAAACTTAAGCTTTGTATTTTTATAGGATCTAGCATCCAAGTTGAAAGTAAAATAGGGACTCAATTATCCCTGGCTCATCTAGACATAACAAGAAAATATTTAAATGCAAGTACAGAAGTCTTTCTTTGAGAGATGCACACCCTAAGGAAATACGTGAGGTTATTAATCATCTGAAACAGGCACACTAGAAAGAAAATAACCATAATCAGTCAAGTGACAGACTCATTAAGGAGAGCAAATTATTTTCATGTTATAAATGTGGAAAGCAAGAGCTTGAAGAAATTCTCATGTCAATACCAGGATGATAACCTATCATGGCAAAATATCATGGATTTCTATAGCTTCTAAGATTTTAACTCTGGAAACAACAAAATCTTTTGCCACTAAGACTGCACTGTAGGCAGTGCCAATATTGTGGTCCAATATTCAAAGAAGGGACTGTATCCTTTCTCTGTATTTGTGATTTGAAAGCTCTATTGCTCTGTCAAGGAGACTATCAAGATGCAGTAGCATCATTCATAGTTGATTCTCTAAACTTGTAAGATCATCATTTATTTGCAGACAAGGAATATAACTTTTTCTGTTAAAGAGTATATAAATTAATCTATTTCTTCTGAAAAGACTCCATGGCCTGTACCATGTTCACTCTTAGATACTTTGATAAAGTATTCAAAATTATTTTAAAAAGTTTTGTTAACTGTTAAAACCTCCTTTCAATTCACAATCGTGTACTTCAAACACTAACTTCAAATATTTCAACTAGAACCACATCTTTTGCAAGGAAAAAATAGCCTTCTGATGCAACACGTTTCAGAAGTTAACCTCACTTAACTGTGTAATTTATGTATTAAAAGTATTTTAATAGGTGAGTCTTGGTGCAAGTGACTAAATGTTGCAGGAGATTTACTTCTGCAGACTGGCTAACTGGCCAAATAGACAAAAAATCCTTCAGCTTTCACTGTAACTTTGCAGAAAGCATTAAAATGATATTAAATAAGGACTCAGAGAAAAGCTTTATATCATTCATAACTGAATGATATAAAACATTTGACAACAGTCTTAAAACATACATGATCACAGATCAAACACCACTGTTAAAGCAAACAGTGCTTTAAGCGTAATCTTCCTTTCCATACAAAATTTTGGTTTGCAAATCAAGTAGCTAACCAGCAGCTAGGTCTCACAGATAGCCTTTGTTATAAACAGAAACAAATCATGGTTTTGACACATTCCTATTTATGAACCAATGAGCCAAGTCCCTTTTCCCTGAATACAGCAGAACCCAAACAGCAGGAGACATCTTCCTGCCTCATACATGCATGCTTGATTTCATCAACTATGAGCCCCCAAGGCCCAGTTCTTCACACTGTTCTCAGGCTCGTATCCTGACCCTGCCACTGAGGTCTCTTGGCTGCTCTTCCTCTCAGCATTGCTAAGTTTTTCCGTACTTTTTATAGTAACACAAAGCATCATACACCAGATTAAGTTGCTTCCTAGTTTTTTGGTTTTTAACAGTGACATGTTTGGTCTAGAATTGGTTAGATTTATCAAGTAAGTATGTGTTTCTGTGTATAAATGATAATTTTGAATGAGAAGCTGTGTGCATATTCCATAGTTATCAAAACATTACAAAAGTGAAGTATTTGCAACTGTATTAAAATAACCACAACTCTGAGATAGGCAAAATCATGCCTGAGCAGTGCATCATTTAATTTAACTTTCCAATACATTACTTGTTAAAGTTTACACAAGTGAAATCAACATCATGAACAATACCTGAAGTATGTTTTCCCTGCTTTTTGGCTCCCTTCTCTCCACTGTGCAGTCACATCAGCTGGCTCAAGGTGCCCTCCAAAAATATGCTGCCAAAGGTAAAGACCTACATAAATGAAGACATGATGGAGAATTTGAATGTACAGATCCTGCCTACTCTACGCTCCTAAAAAAATGATTTCTGGAAAATGAAAAAACATCACAGCACAAGAACTTAGGAAAGAAATGTCAGAGCTTCTTGCATAATATGACTTGGAATTAGTTAAGATGAATTTTTCCCACATTGGCATTTTAAAAAATTCTTTGGCTGACAAAATGTCAGCAGATGACGATATACACTACTGCTTCTGTTAGCAACTCTTTCCAGTACACATACCACTAAAAATGAGCAAATATTAATTGGCATTTTAAGGACAATCATACTTCTCTTAAGCTTTTTGCACCAATTTTTATGATGGTAATACACCAGGTAATATACCTACGTGCTCTACAATGCTTCATGAAAGTTCCACTGTAAGCCTGGCTTTTACAAAAAGTAAAGTAAGAACACTGGTATGTCTTCAGCAGTAGTTAAAGAGCTTGAGAAGATCTTGGCTCCCAGTTTGTGTAGAGAGGAAACTCAGTATCTTCCTCAACAGAAGAATTTCCGAGTTCATCAGTGGCAGTAGTACTACAGTACACTGCAATACAGAAAATGCTTTATTTCTTACTGTGTGATGCTTTATTTCACAAAGTGTAAACGTGAGAAAAACAAATAATCTGGTTAGCCAAGTCAGAGGCCTCTGCTTCTGTCATACTGTAAACTAGACTAGATCAAAAAAGTAACAGTTTTTCTTTGCCATTTGAGACATCTTCCTTGACAGATGCAGAAAAACAGCCTTGAAAGGAGCTGATACAAAGAAACTGGAATTCAGCTACTCTTATATTGCTATGAATTTGAGTAACAGCTAGCATTTCCTTAATACTCCTCATGTACAGATATACATGCCATTGAATCATACACATAAATTTTAGTCATCAGGAAACAGAAAAGTGCTGTACCAGAAAGGTTAAATAACCAATAGACATTGACTACATCTGCTTACCAATTGCTGCTTTACCCCAAATCTGTACTCTAAGACTGGTCTGTTCTAAGTGAGACCTCGCGTATTTTATCATTTTAAGATTAGCTTCATATCTCTGCTGAGAAGCAGCCAGCTCGTTTTTCTCATCTGCATCCCATGGATTCCACTCTTCATTTCCAAAGGCAACATGATCTGTGAAACCTAAAAGCGTGATTTACATTAAAAAAAAAAAAAAAAAAGAAGAAGAAAAAAAGACGATCAAATTCACAACTTTAGGAAAACTGATGCATTTTCTCAAATTGGTGATTTCACTGGGCACATGACAACCATCCTTT
>VYZR01041121.1:8256-39902 GCA_013400675.1 Oxylabes madagascariensis | reverse complement strand
CCCGGAGACCCCGGAGACCCCGGCGCCGTGACCGGCCCCTGGCCGCGGCCCCCCGGGTCTGCCGGCACAGCTGTGCCGTGAGGGGTAACCGGGTTGGAAACGGATAGGTAAACACACGGTCAGGTTATGGGAATTTCATTATAATGGGGAACGCTTGGATAGATCAGAGTGACTCACGTTCCATAGAAAGACAGACTCCACGAGTCCTTCTTAAGGCTAGGTGCTACAGCTTCTCTAAGGCCTCTACCAGCCTGTAGAGAAGCACCATGACCCTGATTGTAGCCAAAAGCACAGTGGCCTTCACCTACCCAAAGGAGAAAGAGGCTAGAACAGTAGAGATTGCAATGCATTGCACAGCCGTACAGCCTCCTCTGGGTCTGAGTGGGTTTTTTCTTAATGAATTTTTTACCCTTATGAACACTAAACCTTGCTCTGACCCTGACCTAAAATTAATTAAATACATTACTGCTTGTTTCCAACTGAAATGTAACTACTTGTCTTAGAAGGCCTTCTGAAATAGGCTTACAGTCAGCCTACTGCCAAATCCTTAATCTAATTTAATTGTTTTTACACCTGCTGAACTATGTCTAGCCTGATGACCCACAGTGGCAGCAATAACAGAATGGTTGGGGTGGGATGGCACCTTCAAGATCATTGAGTTTCAACCCCCCCTGCCGCAGGCAGCAATACTTCCCAGATTGCTCAAAGAGCAGATTGCTCAAAGCCCTGAATAGCTTCCAAGAATGGGACATTCACGACTTCTCAGTCTTACCACACTCCCTGCCCTGTGTCATGTCACTACTAGCCCTGGTAAAAAGTTTTTCTTTTAAGCTCCTTTTATTGAAACTCTACCCATTAAAACCCCACATATAATGCAAATAACACCTGTCAATATTACCGATAATCTGTTGCAAAATTGCAGGTCAATACACTTATTCCTGTTAAGAGTCATGGCCACCTCCCTTTGGCTATAGTGCTTTATAATTTTAGGAAAGAAGTGCACCTCATAAATGCTTTCAAAACGAAGACTGAGCTTCTCTTGCCTTTCTAGCTTAGTGCATCTGTGTGAATGCACGATGAAGTGGTGCAGTCACAAACTTTTGGAAGACCAGCAATATGATATCTGTAGTGGTCAATATTACAAAAAACTATTATCAGTTCTAACTTCAGTCTATTTTCTAGACTATATCAGTGACTGTATCTCTGTGCTGAGTTGCTAAAATGTAAGGAAAATCTTTGTACGAATACTTTAATTTAAATCAGAATATGATAATGGAATTTTGATAAACATAGAACCAAAGGGAAGTAAGACGGCAGTAGAAATTAATTACAGAGGGCAAAGAAGAATGAAAAATGTTTAATCATTTGGAAACACGGGCTATTGCACAACTTTAGTGCTTTGCATAATGGTTAGAAAGTTCTCCTTGCCACACAGAGGCAGTTTATTTCTTATAAAAATGACAAAAGAGACTTGAACAGGTCAAGAAGGATTAATCTGAGAAGAGATATAATCTGATTATAGATCATCTCAAAAATAGTATCTGAAAAGTCTGCATTTGATTGTGTGCATTTCAATAAGAAATGAAAAAGTGAATGTGATTTGGAATAGCAGTGATTATTGCTGAGCAGATCTTTCACAATACTGATGATAATGTAGTCTTATTTATAGCAGAGAAGAAAGGTATACTAATCAAAGTGAGGTAAACAGGCAATATCAATCACAGTCTTAGAACAACTGTAGTAGATGGCAATGCCTGATCATTTGGAAAGAAATCCAAGTCCAGAATTGAAAATGTGTGAGAAGAAAGAGCATATACTTTCAAGCATAGCATCTTAATCTTGTATTTCCTACCCTTACTAACTCATTGTACATTTTGCAAGCTGCATTGGCTTATTTCATGGGCAAAATATGATGTAAAAAGCTATACATAATGTAAAAAAGGATATTAATTTTATAAAAAATTATATTCTTTTCCAGCCAGTTCAGGGCAGAATCAAATCAATGGTTTTCCTGTAATGCAAACTCAAATCGTATAGAAACTAGTGGGAATTAAATATATTGTGTTAAGAATGTACTAAGGGGGAGCATGTGTATCTGTGAGGGGCTGGACTTAACAAAACGCCTACATGAATTAAGATCGTGGAGTAGGAGCTTTGTCTAGGGACTATGGGAGTAAAACCTACAGAAACATTAAATTGGAAGAACACCTTAACAATGATATTCCCTGAAATCATGGAAAAACATGCAGCAGATACCAAATTCACGAAATGCCTGAATTTCATGCACAGTGCCTGTAGGGGCCTGCAAAGCCCAGCAAGTACTCCTTCCTAGCACTCTATAACAAATTTCTGATTTGTTGTGGAAGACCAAAAGCCAAGTGTTATGTCACAAGAATGGAGGAGAGATCAAAAGGATCAGTGATGTCTTGGACCTCTGTCAAAGACAAGATCATTATATGTCTAGATGGCATTAAGAAGCAGACATACCCTGCAGCACAGGAGAGGGTGAGCAATACAACAGCCGCAGCTAATTAGATTTGGAAAAATCTGAAATCCAGATCTGATAAATCAGGAGGCTTAGATTCTTTCTTAGGTCTGACAGCTTGCTGTATGATCTGGCAGATTATCTTGTCTCATGAGGCTCCAACTGACCCCTGTAAAATGTACAAAACTGAGCTTCTTGGACTGTTAGAAATCCCAGCTGATATAAAATAATTGAAGTTTTCTTTGAATGAAAGTTACTCAATAAAGACAGAAAGAGTTCTAACGAACAAGGAGAGTCTATTTAATAACAAGGATTTTGAGCAGTGAACAATTAAGCTGTACAAGTTCTTCTCAGTATAAGGCATCATAAATGAGGAGACAGTCTAAAAATGTATCATGAGGTTCAATAACTGTTTAGAGACAGAAAAAAATGAACAAGAACCCAGAAGTGTCAAGTACCTTCAACAAATGTCAATTCTGTTCAAGAATTCATTACAACAAATAAAAATTTACCTGGAGTTTCAAAATTAGGACAGAGGGCAGATGAAAGCATAAATCAAAATACATTCTGCTGTACATCAGGTAGTTTGAGTAAGCAACTGAGAAAGTAAGATTTTTTCTTGTGAAAAGTATTCTTTTTCTGTACATATTATGATAAAAGCAGAATTTCTTGATACTTGGTTTTACTACTCATGACTGCCTACAATAAATTATTCTTTGGTCTCTGTTTTTCCCAACAAAATTCTTGCAGAACTGCTTGTTTTATTTTGGTCTCTGCTCATTGACTATTGGGTTAGAATTGCAGATGTCACTGGGAAGTTTTAAAAAGCTGTATTGATCAACATGTGACATAGGCAGATCTGAGCAAGGTTTTAAAGCACAGTTAGGAACGAAAGAAAGCACCAGTTAGACATCTAACTAGAACATGGAATGAAGACAGTTGTTGCCAGAATCCCTGCAGAAAGGTGTTGAGCTTCAGTACTGCTCTATTGATCCTGGCCTTGTTAATTAAGAAGTTTGCAGGGTTTTCTTCTGCCAGCCTGCAGAGTATTGCAGGCAGCCACTGTTACAATTTGACTACAAAAGCCTGGATCTCCTCTTAAGGCTGCACCATACAAGGCTGAATGAAAGTGAGAAGTCTGCAGTGTGCAATTAAAGCTGGGAAGCTGGAGGGGCCTCTGTGCTCGCTGCAGATCACAGTGCCCATTCCTAGCCTTTGGCAGAGGTGCTCTGGATAAGTCTCTTGTGATGAGAAGTCTTTGGTGCTCGTTACTGCTTGATTAATAAAAGTGCTCCTTTCTACTGGCTCTGGTTTGTAGGAGTGCACCCTGACTTCATCCTTCAGGCGGAACAAGGCTCAGGTTGATTCCATTTTTTACCTGAAACTAATAACAGTGGGTGAACTGTCTCTTCAACAGGATATTGCTTGAGGCAGTGAGGTGATGGCAAGGACCTTCTGATGGTGGTAAAAAATTAAGGGCAGTAAGCTCTTCTTTTTTTTTTTGGTACAGATGGATCAATAAGAAGGTGTCCACCTGTGGCCTTCTAAGTTCATAGTTTAAGTGAGGACAGTCTTCCTGAGAAGCTAATACACTGCAGGAGCATCAGAGTAAAGTAATTTTTCAGCCTAATGAAGTGACAAAATGAACTGCCATTCTTAGTTCTATATCACTCTCACATTCAAGACATATCTATCTGAAGACATTTCCTCCCATGTATTACATTTAGAATGTCTTCAGGCTGAAGTCTTTACCAATGACTATTCTATTCCATTAAATTCTATTCTGTCAAAGTAGAACACTGTGTCTCTTCCTGAGACACAGAAAGAAAGGACTCATAGGTGCTGTCTCCTAGACTGTTTCACATCTTACACATTTTTTTAATGTCTGTGTCAGGACTGGGTTAGACCTTTCCAACAACCAAAATGGGTTTGATGTAAGCCATGCCTCACTAACCACACCAAATTATTCTTAACCGTGTTCCCTCTTGTTCCTTGAACTGTCACATCTCCAGTATTTTTCTAAGTTGGTATACAGTAAAGGAAGGCAGCAAAGTCAGTTCCCTGCTCCTTTAACATTTCTTTGGATGTTCCCAGATAAAAACTTTATGGTTCATTTGCTATTTCAATAGGCTAAATACACCCCTTTAAAAACCATTGTTTTCACAATCTTTTACAATCTCATATACAAATCCAAGACAGATAAATGTGTTAAACATTTATAAACCCAACATTGTTACATTGGCCTCTTGCATAGATCTTCAATGTTTTCATGGTATATATGATTTCACTGTAGATAGATGGGATTATAGTATCTCCTCACCCTATTCTTACTGAGTAACATAAAGACATATTTGTATGTCACTGTCATCTAGCAGATTCAAAGGGAAATAATTTATTCTTACAGGAAGAACTGCAGTAGGTTTTATACTAGCAGGAATTTTGGCTATATTTTAAAATAAAACTATATTAGCATATCACACTGTGGTGTGAGTCATCCGAAGTTACTGTGTCATGGGGAAGAAAGGATCATTTAAAATCTGCAGTGCTAATTGAGGTGTTTAAAGTGCCATTTAATAATCACTTGACACTGAAATTCTTTAAAAAATAATTTCTCGAAGGCAAGCAACATAATTTCTCATGGAGAAATTCTAGAGCTGTCGTTTCTGGTTCCCTCTGGTGCAGGAACAGCTCTACTTCTGCACTTGATCAGATTATTTTCTGTGATATTTGGGTATAGGTCTCATTTAAATGGCAGTTACATGAGTAATAAGTAAGAAAGGCACTTGGCAAAGTGCAGCAGTGAGTGACCTGTCTGAACAGTTCATGTGAGCTGCAGTTCATTTACTGCCTCTGTCTGGGGATTTTTCAGTGGACAAAGCAGGTATGTGTGAAAGTTGTTCAGGCTCAAAGGTTTATAGGTCGGGTATCATGGTGTTGACGTTTTTTGTGTTTGGTTTTTATGATCTGTAGTGATAAAACAGAAGGAAATGCTCTGAGACGAACCGAAAGAAGCTTCTGTTCTTCCTTAAGCATGATATCTTCACTCCTCTATGCCTCACTGGGCTAGCTAGCAAGAAGAGTATAGCCACAGCTCTGTTTTGGTTTCATGTTAGTAGTCAGCCTGAAGGCACTTTAAGAGATTCCAGGTTACTTCCAACTGTCTAAATATTATAAGAAGACACACAAAATCAGTTACTGCTTCTTAGCTGAGAAGCAGCTAATTTCAGCAGAGAAAAGATAATTTTTTGAAACACTAACACATCTCTTTTTTGTGTGACTGTGAGCATTTCTCTCAGCTATTTATACCAAAATTTCCTTAGGAAATGCAGCTGTGCCCTTCTTCATATGTATGCAGTCTCAATCAAATCCTTTGTGTCTATTTTATCTTCCCAAGTTTTGTATTTTTTTTCCTACTAGACATGGAAATAATGGAAGCCCCAGGCTTTCTGAATATATCCCAGTAGGAAATGAGTTGAGAGAACTGAAAAAAGAAGCTAATCATTAAAACTGTAGCAAGTAGTATGATTTTATTTTTAGAAGCCACCTTTTTATTTTTGAGCATATGATTTTTCCTGTTTAGCTCTTTCATCCCACTGAAAGGTTTTATTTATATGGCAAATTCTTTTAGAGTCTTAGGATTGACAGTGGAAGACTATTAAAAATGCTTTTAGCTTCAGAACTTCTACTGTTCTGAAATTAATTTACTCTTATTTTCAGAGATTCATGTAATTGTCTCATTATTGGCCATTTACATGACCTGCCATCTACTGTTGCTTCTAAAGCAGCTCACGTGGCCTTCAAGGCATCTGGCTGTGTGCTGAACTGAGAAATTGTGTGAATTGTACTTGGAAAGCCTGCTTGCAGCAGGGTAATTTATTGCATATTAGCATGGAATTTCAAGATATGTTATCTTTGCTTATCATCCTTTCAGATGTACTCTGCCACTAGGGAACAAATAAAGTGACTCCACCATTTATATTCCAAATGGTATCTATTTATTCAATCTCATGGTTCCCTAATGATTAAGTGAAGCTATTTAAATCAGAACAGAATGTTTCTCTTTTAATATCAGGTGGGCATGCTCTAACAGAAGAACAAATCTATCCTCGTGTTGAAGCTATTTAGATGTCCTGGCATGATGAAGGTGCATCTTTTGTACTGGCCAGAGGTAGCAGGATCTCTTTCCTCAAGGGTCTCATAGGTGCTACTTGGAGACTTGTCACTCAAGCTTCATTGACAAGAAGATCTGATTGAACGAAGTCAGCTACCACATTTCTAGCAGTTTGAGGAGAAGTTTTTGCTATAATCTTAATGAGAACCTCTTTACACACTTCAGGAAGGAGTTAAATTACAAGTATCCACACATGATTTCAGTTTTCCTAAAGCTGAAGTCCAGTTTAGGGTTTCTGAGACTACTGTGAGTATGCTCCAGAGTTAAATTCTAATCCACCACCTACTGTCAGGAGAACGTAACATCCAACCCAGAGTATTGGGCCTGAGGAAGGACAGTCTCTGGTCACACCATTCTCAGGTGAAGACTGCTCAGATATTCCAGTAGTGCCATTTCACTTTCTACAGGCAATGAGTTACACAGCCAGCATGTAGCACCCACCACGACAGGAACAGGATGAGTGAGTGTTTGTGCGCTGATTTCTAGTCCACTGAAAGGAGTTTATGTGTCAATGTTGCAGACTTTAACATGTGTTTGATATACTTATTTTGTGTTTCTGACGATGCATATTTGATCCACTTGTATATATTTGCTCCATTCTGAAGAGCTTTTGGATGGACATGTTGACAGCTCACTTCATAGGGCAGTATGTTGTTAAGACAAGGATGTTGTCTGTGGATGTAATGAACCTGATACATATTGAAATACCCACATTTGAATACAGATTTATAAATATTGGTTACAGAGTTTGATTTCAGCTGTATATGGGGGTTGCCATGTCCAAACAGCCAGCATTGGAATGCTTGCACTTATTCATAAAGGACATTTGCCATTTTCTGGAAGATTATTTGGTTGGAGACTGTGACATTCTTGTGGGAATATCCATAATGTCTGCTGGCTTGAGCAAATATTTAAGGAGAATTAGATTACATGCTGTCAAGTTCATGATGTCAGTGCCTCTAGTCTGAGGCCTCTACAGGGAAATGGTCCAAAGAGGAGCACAGCACCAACAATGCTGTTGAGGGAAACTCAGACAAATATGATACATTTAGGCATTTTTTCCAGTGCTTCCTGATTTGGAAGTCCTTAGAACTTCTGAGAATGGTATAGCTGCAAATTTGGTAAAAGACCTGCTCAGTGGTTGTCATAAGAAGTTAAATTATCAAAACCGAAGAAAATTGCATAACAAATTTACATGCTAGGCAGCCAAGATAGAAAGCAGAAGGAAAGAGGCTATGTAAGCACTGAATCTCCTAAGACGTCTTAATGAGTATGACCAGGAATTTATTCTCACGTATTTAATGCCTTGTTTTTTTTATGTTAAAACATTGTTCAGTAAAAGAAGAGGGAAAAACTCCTCTCCTAGTCACTGTCTCGATCCCTGTAATGGCATATCTGTTCTGCTTTCTAGGGCACCATGACCTGCATAAGAGCAATCAGCAGCATTAAGCATTGCTGTAACGGGAAAATAGCAATTGCCTGAAGGTGACAGAGGTGTGGCAGTATGGGGTGAGCTGCGTGTCCTTCACTCATGGCTGGGACTGGTTGTTCACTTATTTCCAGTCAACTTTAGAGCATTTTAAAATCTCTATTTACAAGATAACAGTTCCTCATAAAAATTCATGCAACCAATATAAAAATTCTTTGAACATTTCTATTATGATTAATGGTTTGGTTTTATTTGTATTCAGTAATATACATTTTTTTGGGAACTCTATAGAGATTTTAATTTCAAATACAGTATCTAATGAACACCCCTTATATTTTTCTAACAGTTCAACAAATAGAGAGGGGTTTAATTCTAATTTTTGTCCATATGAAGTTACTGAAGGAATACAGCTGGTTAAACTTGAAATGTTTGGTAATACTGAGTACAGCTTGATGATGGTTTTGAATATAAAATCCTTTTCTGCCACATTCTGTGTAAAAAAGAATCCACCAAGTAATAAGAGAGAAACAGAAAAAAGGAGAGAAAAAGAAAAGAGAAAGAGGGAGAGATATTTTTATTAGAGTTACATTATGTTTGGTCTTTTGAATGCTATAGTGTGTGTTGGATTGTAAATTCTTATCTTTGGTTCTGCTGTGTTTTACATGATGTCTGTACAAAGATGTAATAGGATTAGCTTGATTGTTGTATGCATCACAGTATGCTTCATTTAATGTAGAGAAGACCTTACCTGAATAACTTCATGGCAATATGGCAGATAAATTTCAGTGCAAATAAGGGCTATTAATGCTTTCAGTTTGAGAAAAGGCTCTTTAACTAGGGATACAGACTGTCTCTGAATCAGTTGTTCTGATACAGAGAGAAAAGACCTAGACTTATCACAGCTAGTGCTGTAAAACCATCAGAGAATGTTAAAAAGGACTCACATTAAAGATCATTATGGAAGAAGTCATCCTGCCACTGAATAAATAAATGGTTTTATTTTCTAGTCTTGGGAGGAAAGGCAGAGACCTAATGACTATTAATAGGTTTCTTAATCAGATACTGAAGCCCCATCACAGGCATTCAATTTCCTTTTGGAACAGTTTTACAGTGAACTCCCAAAAATATTTATCTTACTGCTTATTTGTTTATTCTACTTAAAATTAGTCTTTGATTATTATTTTTTTATTATGTCTTGATACTATTCTAAGCAGATTGCAGAAGTAATTATAATGTAGCGAACAGGATTTAAAACTTAACTTTGCAGCATCTCCCTTATACCACATGTCCCGCCCTTAAACTGGTGGCATCTATGTTAGCATATGACCTCTACTTTCAAATTTAGGTCATAGATATAAAATTTTGGGAAGGCCTTTCTTGCAGTAAAAGTCAATATGTTCAAAGGCAAGACTGCCTATGTATGGATCAGATGAAAGATTTACCTTGTTAAGTGTCTTG
Source organism: Oxylabes madagascariensis (assembly GCA_013400675.1). NCBI lineage: Eukaryota > Metazoa > Chordata > Aves > Passeriformes > Timaliidae > Oxylabes > Oxylabes madagascariensis. The sequence continues at coordinate 30,359 of VYZR01041121.1, read as the reverse complement.
CCAGTGATGAAGGTAACCAACTGAGACAATGTAAGACCCTACAGTAGATATGACCCTATCAAGTTGTCTGCAGCCCTCGACAGACCATCTTGAAAATCAGCAGTATAGATTTACTGCTTCCTGAGCACAGAACCAGACAGATTCTTCCCAAATTCAGCCTCAGACCAGATTGCCTGCAAATTATAACACTTCCAGCAGGAGTGGCCAAGACTTTAATGGAAGGACCCTGTATCACTGGACTATCTGATGTTATGACCTCCAGGACAGGTAGCCACTGCATTGAGCATCAGACACATATATGGCACTAGTAAGGATAGAAGCACTGTAGAGCATATTCTCAAATCCCCTCTCTGTTGACACCACGTCATGACATATCCCGTGACAGACAATACACAGCAGCAGTTACTTTAGCTCTGAGGCATGTGTGGGGCTGGCTGTTCTTCACAGCAGAATGTCTGTAGCCTCGTGATCCAAGGTGACAAAACTCATTAAGCTTTCAGCATAAAATGGCCCTGTGTCACTTTCTTTGTTGCCGTACCTGAGGCAGGTGACTTCAGCTGCTGTGGTGTCTGCACCTGCCAGCACATCCTGCAAGGAGGCAGGCAGGTGCGCACCCAAACGTGTGAGAAATACAGGTCAGTGGAGTTTATCTGTGTTTAACTCAGCAATGCAGAGTTTACAGCTTGTCATGTACATCAGGCATGTCATCCTGTCTCCTTTGGGTATCACCAAGCTTTGGGTGTTCTGGCCTGGTTTAAGTGTTAAACCCACAACCTTTCATTGTGTTCAAAATTCAAGTGGGAGCTGACCCATGGCACAGGGGCCAAACACTTGCCATGAATAGCATCTTTAATATATGACAAGTCACACAAAGTCTTTTGCTGATGAAAGCTATGCACAAATTTCAAATAGTTATGCTGATTATAAGGAGACTCTCTGTGGATAGAGAAATAGAAAGCTCCTCAATTCCAGCAGCAAGAAACTGAAAGCTTCTAAATGGCTCCTTTTTTTTTTTTTTTTTTTGCTCATGTTCTTAATAAGAAGCACTACCTTAGGCTACTGGGTGGAAAGCAGGTAACATTAGTATTTTAAAAGAGCTTTGCACAATTGGATACTTTTAAGGCATAATTATGGAGAGCTTGTTTTGTTTATAGGTGTCAACATCTGTTATCCTGTCTAGCCTGTCAGCCATGGTATGTACTTTTGGTTACTCCAAAGAGATATTAAATATAAACAGAATACAAGCAGGATCCTCTGTAATACAATTTTGACCTTTCTGCAAATAAGATGAAGAAACATTATCTCTTTGAGAGCCTCTATGTAGAGAATAAAAAGCTTTTGATAATGACTGATATTCACGCTGTCATTAAGTGAAACACAAGTTTCTAGAAATACTGAACATGTAATGACCCAAATGCCATATTCATTAGATGGGAATGTCATGGGAATATTTCTGGAGAGAAACATCTTCCCTCCTGACACAGATTGCCTCTCCGTTGCAAACAGTGCAGACCCAGGCTATCCCTCCAATTCTCTGGTCAATACTGCCCACTTGAAGGGTCTTGGAAATCACCAATCATGTGAGGTGATGATGAAGGACAAGGCAATTGTAGCAACTCCAGCCCCACAGTCTGTGAGACCAGGTGTTACATACAGTGGGTAGCACCACAGTACACACAAGGCACTGAAGGAAGAAAGGGTGTCTCAGATGGATACCACAGGCAATAAATATCTAGGACCAAGACTTCTTGGGAATTCGTTTATAATTTAATTTTACACGTTGTGTTGGATTTTATACTGTTACAAAAACACTGTCTAGTTCATCACTGGCAGCTTATATAGGCTTTGGCTCAGCTTTATATATTTGTTGATCAACAATCAGTTATTTCTGTAATGTGTTTTCTGTGACCTATTAATTATGAAGAAATGAATTACTACATCCTACCAAAAAAAAATCCATTACTTTATCATAAAACACAGAATCATTCATCAAACTATTATATGGGTCCCCATGAGTCAAAACTCACAGAGATTCGTAATTGAATGGATAAAAAACACAGATAAAGCCTTTTGTCAATAAGTACCCATAAATTAGTCAGGCACAATATACTCCCTGCATATTAGAGAAAGTCTTTTTCTCCCAGGCACATCTATGCTATTAAAAGAATTATGTACTCTGTAAAGTAGTCAAGTTACGAATGCATTGGAGAGTGAGGCCAGCATGGTGGGGCAGTCTGGCGTTCCCAATCTTGTTGCAGTGCTGCCCATGCACAGCAGAACAGCTGGTGCCCCAGCTTGTTTGGGGAAGCATGCGCTGCACGGCTCTGAGACTCTGAGCAGAGCCTGCCTTGCAGCAGCCTCCCAGGGGTGGCTGCCACCCGGTGGCCTCTGCCGCCTCTGCCTTGCCTTCAGCCAGCTCCATGCACCCACTGCAGCCCCATGTGCTTTAACAGCCAAAGGAGGATGTTTTCGATACAAAGCTGTGGTAGCTGGTCTCTGATTCAGATCCCAAATCTGCCTCTGTAGCAGATAAGGCATCTAGAAAGGCTGTTTCTCCAGGTTTCTCTCTCTGTTTTCTTTGGACTTCCCCTTTTTGTCCTACCTTTCCTGCATGCAGACACATACCAAGAAGATCCTCCCCTTACTTTCTACACCTGCAAGAGCTCACTGTTATATCCCTACCTGCATGCACATGTGGGGATGGATAGGAACTAGGGAAGGTCTGGGCCAGAGACAAGTTGTGAGGGGTGGACATGCTGCAGTTTATGAGGGAGTGATCGATCTATGGTAGATCGATCTGAGGCAGGCTTAGGCAGTTGTGTAGGAAATTCAGTGAGAAAGCATGTGGGGATAGAGAAGGATGTCAGCTGCCCAGTGTGAGCTTATTCCTGCTCTAGCCTGTGTGGCACAATTCTGCTGGGTCTGAAAAATCTTCACTCTATTGAAGAACCCGCTGGTAGAATGACAGTGATAGCTTTTCTGCTTAGAAGGTAATAGAGGAACCTAGGAACCGATGTTTTTAAAACTGAACTGTTTTAAAACGGAATTGTTTCTGTTACAAACAGAAAAAAACACCAAGATTGCTAATTCCAACTCTTGATAACTAAGAAATACCAGAATTGCAACGTCTATAGCATCATGGATATATATGCATTATACTGTACCTTCATTATCTCTTTATACATCATTTTCTCATAGGACCTTTATGAGACTGTTACAAACAGAAAAAAACACCAAGATTGCTAATTCCAACTCTTGATAACTAAGAAATACCAGAATTGCAACGTCTATAGCATCATGGATATATATGCATTATACTGTACCTTCATTATCTCTTTATACATCATTTTCTCATAGGACCTTTATGAGACTGTTACAAACAGAAAAAAACACCAAGATTGCTAATTCCAACTCTTGATAACTAAGAAATACCAGAATTGCAACGTCTATAGCATCATGGATATATATGCATTATACTGTACCTTCATTATCTCTTTATACATCATTTTCTCATAGGATCTTTATGAGACTGTGAGGACAGGTATATTCCAAGGATTAATTAGGATTGTGTAGTGAAGGGGACTGTTATTCATTATCCCCGCCTTCTACAATCCAGGAACAAAATGGTCTGTACAGATCATAGAAAGGGATTTCAGAATAGGAAAGACTGATCTCTAAATTAAATCTTTGAATGTTGCCTCAAACTGGGTTTGGATACCAAGCTCAGGTAGGGTACCAAACCCAAGAGTTCCTGCAGTTCTCTATTGCAGGAAAAACTTGAAATAAGTTTTCATACACAAGTGGTCACTAACTGTGTTATGTTCATTTCTGAGTTTCCATGTGAATTGCCAGGGTTTGATTTGTGGGAGTATTGACATTTCAGAGCCATGACTGATGCTTGTAGGAGCAGTGCTTTAAATATGTGAAGTGCTAAAAAGTGCAAGATATTTTCAAAGACCAAGTACAAACCTTTCAAATTGTGCATCCACAATTAACAGATAGTTTCAAATTTAATCTCATATTGGTGCTCTTTCCCCAAAATACCCACGATTCCATTTCTCCATCTTGAACTGACCTGCTATACAGATAAGTACTGATGTCACACCCTAACAATACAGGAAAAGAAATTCCATTAAAAAAGAACATTTTGTAACCATATAAGTTTTTGAATAAAGTACTATAAATAAGACACGGAGGCCTCATTCAGCAATTAAATGAAGCAACAGTGTTCTAGATCCTAAATTCAGAGATGGTAGTTTAGTCTGACCTCCAGTGCAGCACAGGTCAGTTCTTCCCTGAATTAGGTTTAGTTTAACTACAGCATCTGTTTTAAAAAGTTAGAAAATCTCAATTTAAATATTTGTAGTATGAACAAGCTATCATTATTTTGTTAAATAATTGGAGTGATTAATTTTCATACTACTAATACATGCAATTTTTGTTTTGGAATGTCTCTACTTCCAACTTCCAGGCACTTGATCTTGTTGTGTTTGTGTTTTTGAGAAGAGCCCTCAATTATTGAATTTCTATTCCTCCTAGAGGTACTTAGAAGCTGTGATCACAGGACCCTTTTTGTTAAAATAAACAGACTGAACTTCAATTTTCTAGCATGGCAGTTTCTCCAATCCTTTGATCTTTCTACTGGATCACCTCTGAACCAGAGAGAACCTATTTATTCATTTTTCAGCTGTGGGTGCTGGGACTGTAACCAGCATCTCAGAAGGAGGCTTGTTAGTCCCAGGTTACATAACCTCTCTAACACTTCTGGGTATTGTTCTGCTAATTCATGACATGATTGGCATTTTGTTTTGCTGTTATACCCTTTTCATACTGCACAAGGAGCCAATCTCTATTTGACTGACACGATGCCCCAATCATTTCAGTTACTGTTCCCAACAGTGTCTCATTTTTTCTGTAATTCCTGAATGTTGTTGAGTTACAATTATCTGTATTGATGCACATGTCATTTTCTTGCAGCAGCTTATCAACTCATTTGTTTCAGTGTACCCTCTTCATGAGTCACATGCACACTTTGATCAGTAAGGATTCTCTCATCTCTTCCAGAGCATTAATAAAAATGCAAAGGCCAAGAACCAACCCTAGCATGGCCTTAAGAATACATGCCCTTAATGAGAGACCTCACTGTTTACGAATATGTTTTGCGACCTGTCAACAGCTTTTAAAAATTAATTTTATGTGTACCACATTGCTTTTGTTTTAATTATCAAAATGTTGTATAGTGCCAAGGATTCTGACTTTTCTACATAGCCTGTATTCCCTTTCTCAGTCACTGAATGCAAGGTCATTTATCATGCATGGAGTGGAGGCATCTGATGGGGAAAAAGGATGTGATCTTTCAATTACAAGTGTATCAAAATGCATTGAAGACAAATGAATTAAAGATACTCAAGCCATCATAACCTCCCCCATATCTAAACTTATGCTGGATTTTAGGTCTTAGTTTTTCTACTATGAAGGGCTTCTGTGTCTGTGTGGAGACAGTTTTAATATATTTTTAAGTATTTACTAATTAGGATATCACTCACTCACTCACTCACATATAAGTGTAAATGTATAAAAAAAATTGCAATTAAATGCATTCCCTGAATGCATATTTCTTGCTGCTCACTAGAGAAAGAGACTCTGCATAACCAGCTCAGATGTAAAGGCTGATGTGAGCTGGACAAGGTTAGATGAGATGGATCCCAAATAATGCCCATAGAATTCCATAATGATTCTTGCTTTTCTGTTCTGATAACGAAGTCAATAAACAAATTCAATTTTGTGGAAATGAAGAAAGAATTTTGAACATTTTGCTTTACTAAACAGTGTTCAATTTGTTAATCCAGCTGCTATTTAACAACTGGATTAGCTAATTAATTACTATTCATTTTAACTACAGCATTAACTGATAACTTCCCTTGCACATTGTATAACCTCACAGCAAACAGAGGTGTGCCTGGAGAGATCAAGCTCCTTTTGATCTGGGAACTTGGGCCAAAGAAAAGAATGAGCAGGTTAAAAAAATGTTTAGGGCAAAAGTCTGAAGGCCACAGAATATGGGCTTCTCTGATTTTCCTAAAATAACTTAAAAGAATTCTTGATGGAGAGAGTAAAAAAAAAATGTAATCAAAAATATGTCTCTTTGTCTCATCTGTGGGTATAATTTCCTTTCTCTAGCAGGGTTTCTGTTTTCAGTAGCTTGATTAAGGGACAACATCTCGTGATTAAATGATCTGGGCACATTTGCATGTGAATGCTAGATGACATGGCATAGAAACTGATTAAGCCTCATCTACATCACATGCCTGGAAATTAATGCTAATAACCCTTAATATATTAAGATTTGGATTAAACTTGACAAGAGAAAATGAAGTGTAAAAGATCTTTGTTAAACATTTGGGAATTTCACAGATTTTTTTCTCCCCTTTTAATCTGGGTATGAAAGTTTTTTAATCTCAGCTATTGCTAATTTACACGTTCTTAGAATAGTTTTCTAATCACATACACAGTCTAGAAATGGTATGAGGAAGATAACTGTTTATGATGGAAAACTCTGCGAACATGTGTCTGACTGTTCTTGTGTTTAGATAAAGCAGGCAGTAGGAGTGAGAGTTAGGGCTTTCAACAACTTTTCATCTTCAGAAACACCAGGGAAAATAAGCAATAATTTTCAAGCCTCAGCAAGAAATGCTGAAGAGTTACATTAAATCCTTGATAGTGTGATCATTTGTGTCTGATTTAAACGCTTACTATTTTGCTTATAGAATGGTCCTAGCAGCTGATGCTGAGATGCTATCAGTGGTCTGTACCATATGCCTTCAAGATACCGTGGGTGTTTGACATTTAAAAATTATTTTTTAAGAAAAATGCACTGTTTGATGTTAATGTAACAGGAATTAATATGGTATCCACCATAGTGTAATAGATACTATTTTTAAGACCCTAAAATGTAGCAAAGATAGAAGTTATTGTATTTTATGAACATTCTTTTCATTTTAAAGTATTACCCAGCCAAGGCTTTTATAATACAAATGAGGTTTTCATCCTGTAATGTCAGCAACTGCCAAAAAGCAGGAAATTCTTGCTACACTTACAGTGTAGCAGACAGATAGACAGTGTTCTCCCAAGCATTGATCTCTTCTTTTGAAACTCATCTGGTGCTCCTTTGGCCATGAAGTAATTTTAAAATACTCCACTGGAGCAGGGAAAACGTTTCAAGAGCACTGTTCCTCCGCAGTAGCCTTTCTTCGGGTTACCCACTGAAAGCCTATGGACTGCCCAGATGAGCAAAGCAAAGCCCCCTTGTACTGACTGCTGGTGCTTTGTGCCATCAGCACATCAGCACATGTGCCATCATGCTCTTACTTGAACCAGCACTGTGTTGTAGCTCTGTTTGCAGATTACACAAGCAAAGGCTCTGAGCAGATCTCCCCTTGCTTGCTCTCTCTTATTAGCAGGATGGTGGGGGAACAGAAATAGCTGTTACTAAGTTTGTGACTGGGGTTTTGGACATGCAGCAATATGCTATCTGCCATGTGACAGAACATGCTATATAGCTGTATTTTCCTGTTGTCATCTTAGTTCTGACAATACCATTTCCCTTGGGTATACGACAATATATTTTTTATTTAAAATTTAAATTTAATTTTGATGCTAAATTATTATTTGCAATAATATAGGTTCTCTCCTCTCCTTGAATACACCCAGATTTGAGGGCTCTGCTCATCAGCATTAAATAGTTATTCATGGTGCTAAAGATATTGCTGGGAAACACACATGAGAACTGTGAGCCTGTGCTGCCTCTCCCCCTGATGCTGCCTTTCAGGACTGCTGCAAATAGAGAATGATGTGGAGCTCACTGCTGGCCCCAGTGTACTGCCATGACCAGATCTAGATTCTGCTGAACATGAAGCCATCCAGGGATTCAGTAGGAATTCACCTAGGGATTTAAATGCAAACAAGAACAATTTCTGTCCTGTGAAATGACTTACACAAGTCAGGTTTGGAAAATCACAGCAACCCGCGTGAGAGCTGTTGTCTGTGACAGGGTTTGTTTTCTGCACATTGGCTCCTTGGTTTCTACTGTTGCACACTGAAATCCCATCTGAGAAGCTGAATTCATGCAGTACTTGGGAGAGAGCTGTTGCCTGATGGGATCTGGTGTTGTTCTGCCTGGCCAGTGGTTCATTTCTGCTAGTAAAGAGGTCCTTCTGACTAAAGATGTGGAATTAGCTGCTTGTAAGCAACAATGCCATTCCTTTAACAAGTTCCAAGTACCAATAGGATGTAATTCGTGCAACATGTTCCCATTATAATTCAGCTATTAGGAAGGGAGAATAAAAATAAAAAGAGCTTGATCCATACCTTTATATTTAAGAGTGCCACAGCTGACACACTGGGGAATATGCTTGGAAAAAACCAGGCTGGTGTCTGCCTGCAAATCTTCAGAGATGTACTCAAAGGTTTCAGCTACTGTGGGCTGCTATCCCCACTGGGGACTGACACACATCCTTATCAGCCCTGCCCTTTGCTTGAGAAACACTGTTTTAGGTAATGCATGAATGATACACCACTTCTTTCAACTTGAGGAGTAAAAAGTTCTTTCCTGCCTTCAGGAAACAAATACTGATCCTTATGGTACACCTGAGACACCAGAGAGCAATATGTGGTAGGGAGGAAAAGCAAGCAAGGGTAGTCTGGGGACAAAATGGAAATTGAGTTGTTCACAGTGCAGCTTTCCTTAGAACAAAAGAGAACATTTTATTGATTTCTCCATCTTTTTAAAATATTTCTGATGAATTTCATTATTCACAGGGCAACAGAAAATGTGCATTCTGAAATTCAATGGTAAAAAAATCAGGAAAATTGAAGCTATTATTCCATGACCTCACTGCTCTTTGGCAAGTCCTGATGCTTTTCAAAGCTGTACAGAGAAAGGATGCATACAAAAATGTGTGAAAAAACAAGAGGGAAAAAGTAAACAAAGAAACAATTACCACAAAAGAAGCGGTGTAGCATTTTAAACAGGCTACATAAAGCATTATATACTGATAGAATAATTTTCTGAATTCGGCTTTAAATGAGTTAGAAATATAATTAGGGAATGAAGTGGCAGAACTTATGACACATTTGATTTCTGCTGTCTTGAAGCATGGACTGCTCTCTGAAAATTCAGAATTCAGTCTCCAGCTCTCTGCTCAGCTGAATCTTGTTTTTTTCACTGTATCTAGTGATGTGCAGTTCATAACATCAGGTGTACATTCATACAGCTGCAGCTCTGTGTGACTAGTAACATTGACCAAAAACTGATACCACATTCCCATAAGCAGATTTTAAGTATGGTGGTTCTGGGCTTGATTGACATTATCATGAGAGTGGACCACTGAAGTGGTTGCCTCTTCTCTTAAGTTTGTGTGGCAAGGTTTTAGTATTGGAGGGCCACAGAGGTGGCTTCTGTGAGAAGACACCAGGCACTGCTCCATGTCAGCAGGCTGCAAGAAGGACCTGCTGCTGGCCAAAGCCAAGCCCATTAGCAATGTTGGCAGAACCTCTGTGATATTTAAGAAAGAGTAAAAAAATGCTGAGCAAGAGCTGAGATGGAAAGCAGTGAGAAAAATGAGAAAAACAGCTCTGCAGACATCAAGGTGGAAGAGGTGCTCCAGGCACCAGAGCAGAGATTCCCCTGCAGGCCATGATGAAGACCATGGTGAGTCCCCTCTGCAGTCTGTGGAAGTTCATAGTGGAGCAGAGATCCACATGCAGCCTGTGGAGGACCTTATGCCAGACCAGGCAGATACCGCGTGGAGGAAGGTGCAGTGAAGGGTCCTGGTGGGGGACCCATGCTGCAGCACTTTGTTCCTGGAGAACTGACCCCATGGAAAGGAATCCATGCTGGAGTGGTTCTTGAAGAACTGCAGTCTGAGGGACAGACCCATGCAGGAGTAGCTCATGTAGGACTTTTCAGTGGGAAGCTCCCAGTGCTGGACTAGGGTAAGGGTGTGAGGAGGAAGGAGCAGCACGTGATAAACTAACTGCAATGCCCATTCCTTGTCTCCCTATGCTACTGTGGCAAAGGAGGTAGACAAATTGGGAGTGAAGTCAAGCCCTGGAAGAAGGGAGGGGTGGGGGGAAGGGGTTTTTAGATTTATTCTTATTTCTCAGTATCCTACTTTGTCATTAACTGACAATAAGCTAAATTAATATTCCACAAGTCAAGTCTGGTTTGCCTGTGATGATAATTGGTGAGCAATCTCCCTATCCTTATCTCAGCACACAAGCTTTTCATTGTGTTTTCTCTCCCTGTCCTGATAAAGAGGGGGAGTGAGAAAGTGGCTTGGTAGGCAGCTGGTGGCCAGCCAAGGTCAACCCACTTTGCCTGTAGGGCCCTTCTCCCCCTGCTTTATCGTTACAGGACTGTGAGGGAGCACAGGGCCCTGATCCGTGTTCCCAGACACAGCTTTGCTAACGTCCGCCCTGCCAGTTCCCAGAGTCACAGAAGCAAGGAGCCACCAGCCACCAGCCTAGGCAACAATTAAAGGTGTAAGCTGGAGGAACATGGTAGTCATGCACAATACGGCCGTGGCTAGTATCTGGAAGTTGTGTAGATTGTGAAGTTAATAAAATGTTGCCTTTATAAAACTGGGAGAATTTGGTTCCCAGTGGCTTATTTGCCACTTAAATGCAGGCAAATCTAAGGCTATCTGATTCCAAGCTATTATCAAGCTCTTACCTCCATTTGGCCTTATGCCTAATTTATTTTTACAAAATAATTGTTTTGGTCAAATTGTTTTGTAACCTGGTTATGCATAAGTACTGCCCTCAAAAAAAAAAGAGTAAAAGAAAAAAATACTATATGGTGACTCATTCCCATGATTTTTTCATGTTTCTATGGGAATGATGCAGCAGAAAATGCTGCATAGCCCGATCAAAGATGCTGCAAACTGATCAAAAGGTGTGTTGAAGTATTTGTTAAGAGTCACTTTACTCATTGCAAAATGCCTGAAATATGGACACACTTTACACTGCCACAACACTCCTCAACGTTTACTGAGATCATGGAGCAGAGTAACCTGTCATTTATTACAGACACAAGAAAGCTGCTACGTTTGAAATCTTGTTCTCATGTAGCTCATTTACATTGAAATTGCCTTTCAACATCACACCATTGGTTATATTTATGTCATTCATTGACAGCTAAAAAGTTCTTTGGGGAAAAGAGATGAGGCAACATAGAGAAAAAAGCACCTCATGACAGAAAATTGTAGGATTTTTTTGTGCCCACAGCTGTATGAAAAATATGTGATGTTCACAAGGAGGCAGTGAAAAGGACAGGGCAAATTGAGAACAGGGTCAGATGTCTTTAAGTCTTGCATGTCTACCTATGCAGCCTTTGAAAATGTCAGATCCATGTGGAGTATTATCTGCTCTGAAGAGGAGTAATTTCTGCTGGTAGTGGCGTTTTCAAAGAGGTGAGACTAAATGCATCACCACTGCAAAGCAGAAGATTTCCATTGACTTCAGAGAGAGTGGGAAGATAAGGACAGGTCTCTTAGAATATTGTACAGGAAGAACTGAAAGGATTTTTCTGGCTGTTTGAGTGACAGATAACAGAGAAGCTCAGACTGCATGGTTTGTGGTGTAGGAATCTGGTGTTTCCTTCATATGCTCTGCCTTTTGGACTGATGTTCAAATAGTAACTGTAAATGATGCTGGGATGAAGGCTGACTTATCTTGATGCCTTCTCTGGTACTGCACTGTAAATCATCATTTAAATACATGGCTTTAAATAAAAATATTTTAATTCCCTATATGCATTTTCAATGCACTGTTTCAGTATTTCAAAAGCCTTTTTCTTCAACAATTAAAAATAATAAGCAGGACTTTTATGTGAAGTGATCTCTGCTTTCTTGCATAGCAGATTGTCTTACTTGTTTCACTGCAAGTGCTACATTTCCCCTGCTAACATTGCCTTTGTAGACCACCTCAAGGTTTGACCTTCATCCTACCTTCCAGGTATGTTTTATGTATGTCTGAAGCTAGTATGAACAATAGTATTTGCATGTAAAGCTGGGTCTCACTTCTCATACAAGGGTTGTTGTTAGAGAGGTTTGCCCAAATTGCTCTGCTGTGATCCATTTTTTTTTTTTTTTTTTTTAATTATTGTTATTATTATTTTTCATTGCTTTGCATTGAGGCAGTGCAGGGAAATGTAGCAATTCCTATGCTGTTAGTCAACTTTGGGTCCATGAACTGACCACATTGGTGTTTATCTGTCCCTGAGTAGTGTGTGGATGATAAATATGTGAAAGTATTCTCCTAGTCTTTTCATTTGATTGAGGTAAAAACCCAATAAGAATGCATTTCAAAATGATTTGGTGAATGAATGCTAGTGAGGACATACTTATGTCAAAGGTCAATATTTCCAGCATGTCTGGACAGAGCTGGTGAGATGAATTCTGTAGAGAAAGATGACAGGGGTCTGGAAAATTGTACATCCCAGTGGAGCAGCCATTCCACTTCCTACATCTAAGATGATGTCCCCAGTGACCTTGTCTGAGAAAAAGAAAAACAGCAAAATGCCTCTTTGCGAAGTTTTCATAGAATCATGGAATGGTTTGGGTTGGAAGGGACTTTTAAAGTTCAGCTACAGCAACTAGTAAAAGGCTGGAAATGAAGTCCCTTCCAGCTTAGCACACTGCTTCATTGACAGCAGGAGTATCCTAAGTGGTCAAAGGGTTTTAATTTAATCTCAGGAATTAAGGAAGCAAGTCTGAAGCTACACACAGCAGCATATTATCATAAAATCTTGGTAATGTTTTTGTACTTCAGAAATGAAAAATAACATCGATCTTTAACCCATCTCAATATCTCTCCAGTGTAACAATAATGTCCTAATTTCCCAAGTATTTTTGAAAATGAGCTGTTTCCTTATGTCAGACAATATCTTCCTAAAACCAGGAGATGGAGCCCTGCAGCCAAAGCCTGTCACCACTTGCTGAGTTTACACCCACAAGAAATACTTCTTAATTGCATTTGAGGAGAACATGTATTAGTCCTGCTTCCTTCTGATAAGATTTGTTGTGTGCCATCATTACTCAGCAGATTTGTGGATACTGAGTAAGGAAATGGTCTGACGGGCTTCTGTGTTTCGAAGAGGGCCAGCAACTGGAAGACAGAAGGTTGCAGATAGTCTGTTCAATACAGGTGGCTAGTGATGGTGCTAATAAATGCTTCAGTAGATGCATGAGAGAAGGGAGTAGAGCAGTTCTCCAGTGCCAGGACAGCAGGGAGCCCAGGGCTCACCTCCCTTGCCCCTGCCACTCCAAGGCTTCTGGCACGGGATGCCTGAGGGGGTATCACACAGTACCGGGGGTGTGGCACAGGTGGGCCCAGAGAGGCTTCCTTGTCACCCCCAGAGCTCCAGGGGCTCGGAACCCAGGCACCTGCTGCTGAAGGCTCTGCTGTTCACATGGTTTTTATATTGGGCCATGCCGTGACAGTTTAATCCATTAGCAGGGCAATGGCGGGGGGGGGCTGCCTGTGAGCATCTGGCATGGCCTAAAAGCCCTCTGTGTACTCAGTGCTTGATTTACGCAGCTTGTCAAAGTCTGCCAAAGCTGACCCCTTCCCTTTTCATGTTACTAGTCAGATATTAACAAGGACAGTGCTTAGCAACTTAATTCAGCAACATTAGCCACGGTCTTCCTGGAATATAGATGTCCAAGTTCCACTCATCACATATGCTGCTTGATTTCAGCACAAGTGATGCACCTCAGTGGGAAACTGCTACCTACATGGCAGGACAAGCAGGGGAGACAAGCAGTTTATGGCATATATATATATACATATAAAAGCACACCTTCAAGTTATCCAGGAGGACTGTTCACTGGATACACACATGCAGAAGAATATGAATCTTGCAAAACCATTTGCTCCCTGGAATACAAATCTATTTAAAAAATGCAGAGCAGGGGAGACCATTCACTGCAGTTATTTTGCTTTGTTTTGGCAACACAATATGCTGGATGCTGGCTGGCTCTCTTGCTAGTCCAGACAAGCACAGGGCTGCTGGAGCAGCACAGAGCAGCATTTCCAATGCCAGTGACCTGCAACTAATTCTGTGGGCATGATTTCAGGGCAAAGGAGGAAAAGGACAGCCCCAGTGTCAAACTCCACACCAACTGACAAGATTTAAGCTTGAGATTTTTTTATTTGGGTAAAGTTTTGGATTCGTAAGTTTAGAAGTACACTTTGGAGATTATGCTGCTATTGGATAACTCCTCAGTCATACTGATTTCCTGAATGCCAGCTTCCACTGTGGTATAAATAGAAAACAGAGAAAAGTAGATTAAAAAATGAGAGTTTGAGTTGTGATGCCTCCAAAACTCAGAACAGGAGCCCTGTGAGCTTGATGGCAATGAGCACATTTTGAAGCTTTTCTAACATGTTAAGAAAGGACTCCACTCAACTAACTGCACTAGGGTTTCCAGCTCCTGCAATGCTCCTTGGCACAGTATGGATAAAAGGATCGGCGGTGCAGAAAGTCTTCCCAAAACCACTCTTTCAAAGGACAATGAAATGTTACACCATGTCTGCTGGTGCCCATGCTGGGTATGGAAAGCAGCAGATGGCACTGAGTGGCTGCACTTCTCCACATGCTGTTATCCTCTTCTGCAGCTGGTGAAGAAGGTACATGGCACAGGGAAAAGAACAAGGATGCCAGCCATCCATCCGTCCATCCATCCGTCCATCCATCCATCCATTCATCCATCCATTATTGCTAATTAAGGTATCAATTTATTGCCTCTATCTGAATGAAAGATGTTCTAGAAATTTGTTGGTACCAGTTGTGCACAGAATAAGACTTGATTTTATTGTTTGCTTCTGACAATTTAACGTAAATTTACATCCTGTAAAGGGCATTTCCCCTGCAGAGCCACTGTCAAAGACACCCTAAATATTGAAATTGAAAAAAAATTAATTTTGGAGTGGGGAAAAAAACAATGCTTAAAAGAAATCAGGACAGCCTTCACATAACAACCTGGCTGTAGAATAATTAACTCAATAATCGTCTCGTGACTGTGTATGCCAGAATGACATCTAGAAATGACAGGGTGTTTGGAATGCTCCCTTGATGACTGTTAGAAACCAGGAGTTTGTCCTCCTATTCCCCGTTTATTTTGGTTGTTACAGACACCAGCCAGAAGGATAAAAGTACCCTTACAAAAAGCTCTAATATAGCCTGTTATGTGTAAACAGTAAAGATTTATTGCAGGTAAAGGTTGTGAGCATCTTTCAAAAAGTGCATTTATCATATGTTTAGTGGGGTTTGGATGGTGAGGAGTAATATCTTTTATTGGGTCATTTTAGACAGCTGGGTAAAAAATATGGACTTTTGGCATACAAGCCTTTTTTTATTTGGCTGTTCCTAAGTTTTGATGTGTCTCTTAGGAAAAAACAGTAGTTTATCTTCTAAAAATAGATATATTATGTATGAAATATGTAGTCTAACATATTCAAAGAACTTAGCCTCTGGTTCCACCACTGGAGCACATTTCATGGAAATGTTAAAAGTGAGAGGGTGCTTTAGTTTCTGGATTTGTTTGGCTTGTGCCTTGCTGGATGTGGGATGTTTCTATTGGAAATAACTGATCCATAAATGCAGCTTTAGAGCATATGGATTTCTTTGGAGAATGACAGAAGTTCACTAAGATTCACTGTATTGCAACTGAATAATTAAAATTTGCGCTTTGAAACTATGATCTTGTCATCATCCAAGAGAAAAAAAACCCAGTTAGTTGATACCATGATCAAATGCTTTTCTGTTGCTATTTATAACGTGATTCTAGCCCTCACTTGATTGTTATCAGAGAGGACGAAAAGAAAGGCCTGACATCCCCCCTTGCGATTCCCACAACTTCTAAACAAACAAAAATTTCCCTTTGCCTGCCTTGTGGTATTTTCAGCAGGAGCACCTTATGTCAAAGTGAACGGCTTTCAGATGAAAGCTGTGTACTTACTGTATTTACCCTGTTCAAGCAAACACAGACAGTGAATAATGCCATGCTGTGAGGTGTTCTGGATTACCTCAGATGTACTGAGAACAAAGCTCTCCTCCTTTTGCTAGGTGGTCTCTGCACATCAATTGACAGCTGTTTTGCTTCATCTTTAGAGTGAACTGAATAGAGCTCTTTACCATCTCTTTTTGAAAGCCTCACAAAAGTCTCTGAAATAATTTTCTAATCAAGATCATAATTAAAATGGATAAATTCAGTGTATAAAAGATACATTTTCTGTACTGGACTATAACTGATATTACTGGTTCTAACTTTCTTGGTGAAATTCCTCCATACATCTTTCAGAATTACTAATGTTTGTATTTAGGTGCAATAGTGAAAATAAAATCTGAGCATGAATGTTTTCACATACTATTTCTGAAACAAGAATGCTAGGAAGTAAAATGCAAACTAATGTGGCTAGTAAATGATGCTAACAATAGCACTCTGACTTTTTAGAGTACTCTGAAGGAAGATGCAAGTCTCCAGCTGAGTTCAAACTGAGAGTTGATAATATTAGACAGAATTTTCAGCTCCAGGACTCATCTTTTTTACTTGACATTGATTTTTCTGAGAGGAAAAGGAAGGCATTTCTGGCCAATAATAATTCAGCTCAATAAAATTGGTTATATATGCAAAGACACTGCTGGGAGCTGAAGGAAGGCATGCAAAGAAAGGTAAGATGAAGAATAGATAGTTATGGATGTGGCCCTGGGTTGATCTATGTAGTCTCATTATGGAAGGACAAGTGCATTTGTTTGATGCTTGGTGGAAGTTTAACTGGAGCCAATTGTAATTACTAATTTTAAAAAGTCTTATTATTCCATTCACAGCAAAGGTCAATCAAAAGTTTCTTCTGACACAAATTTGGGCCGAAGATATTTGTAAAAAAATATTTTTTAAATTTTATTCAGTTACTTTGTTCCTAAAAAATTTTTCCCATACCCCTTCCTCATTTCTATTGCTGCTGTGGCTACTGGGCAGAAAGCTACAGATCCCAAGGACTGCTTCAGGACTCATCTTTTTTGTCCAGGAGCTTGTCCTGTTGAGAAGTCTCTCAGCTGAGTGAAGTTCCAGCTAAGACCGGGTTAGATGAGTTGCCTGGGTAGCTCTGAGAAAAGCAATGAGTATGGAAATCCTCCTCAAAGCTTGTGGGGCTGAATGCCCAACCCAGCAGCTGAGAAGGAGCTGCTGCCTCATCACTGATTTCTCCTGGGACACGTTTGTGCTGAAAACTGACAGCTCTGAAAGTGGATGTTCCAGGTGGCTATTCCTTCAGTATTAAGGCTAATTTCTAGGACACTTGTTGCTATTCTGTTGGGTAGTAGAGATTGTTAGAGAACATCCAAAATGAAGGTCTGTCCCTCTGTATAACAAATGTTTCAGGCTGTTTAATCTGTTCTTGTAAAGACTTAAAAACTTCAAACAACATATCTCTGGTGGCCTGATACTATGCAAGGGTTATTTAGCAGCTCTTGCTAAATAGTTCTTGTGTAGGTTGAGGAATGATGTACACTGTTTTGGAAAACTTTTGGTGGTGATAATTTTATTTTTAATAATTATAGGAATAAAATCAATCTATCTACTGTGCTTTAGATTACATGGTTCAGAACAATGGGGTTTTTTTGATAACCAGTGTGGTACATATGGTGTAATTGTTATCAGTAATTGTTTTGAAATCTACTTTTGTTGATTTCCTTCTTAATTTCATTTGATTTATTAACATTGCTGAGGCACTGACTGTAATATGAAGAAAAATGTGTCAAGTGACAGGTGCCTAGGATTGAAATTTAGCAAAGTTTTCTTTCAAAAGGGAGGAAAGAAAGAAATCTCTACTTCCTTTTCTTGTCACAGCCTGCAATACGGACCCTTTGAGTTTGAGAGAACACACAGATAACAAACTCTGCCAGTCATACTTTCACAAATCTACTGACAAATTTTAAAGACGCAGTATTGCGTGTAGAGATTAGGATGGTTTAGTTAATTGTCTTTTATATGCATTTATTTTATTTACCTTTTTTAGAGTTCAATAAATGTTAGATTAGAGATTTCATATTTGGAATTATTTCCTCCCAACCCACTTGGATATCTCTTTGAGATCTTTTTCTTACAGTGATATTTTTATGTATGTAATCTGTAAATATTTTTATTATTTTAAGGTAAGAATTAAAGGTCTCACTGATGATTAGATGGAACTGGAGAGTTTGCCTATATTGATTTCAAAGATAATTAAAAGAAGATAATTTTGTAATCCATCAAATGTACGTGTTAAGGGACAACACATTTCTGGAAGCACTTGCACCAGTCAGAATAATTCTGCTGTGCTCTGAAAGTAAATGACATAAGCCTAAAATCTTGAGGCTGAAACAAATTAAACATGTCACTGCTTGATAAAACATGCTAATAGTGTATTTCACAAATTAAAATTACTGTTTCTCATTTCCCATTTGATTGTACTATTTAATCTCCTTGTGGCTGGAGTCTTCTTTGAATCATATTATGATCAATAAAGAAAAAAAAAAAGAAGTGTCCCTGTGGACCACATATTGAAACAAAAATTTCAAAATATCTTTTTTTTTGGTTCCCACTATGCTTCCCATTAGGTGTCAGCAGTTAGTGGTTGACTAGACACAGTCTGGATTGGAGATAATATGCATGGAGAAGGAATTGCACATATGTATTTCAACATTAGCTCACAAAACATTACATAGAAAACATTACATTTCATACCTTTTACCTCCTAAAACCATAACTGAATAATAAAACATCATGTCCTTCTACTTATCTGTAACTTTTATAAAAAGTTAGTAGGAAACAAATAGTGAAAACCAAGCATATATGAATATTTTTTGTGTTTATGTTTGTATATAAGGTAGCATAGAAATATTTTAAAAGCGTAAACTTCTACTTTATCAGTAAATGTTTGTCCAGTTTTAAAGTCCATTTTGAAAAATGACCTCTCCAAAGAGAACATACAGCATAATTGGATTTGCCCTGTCAGTTACAAGCTGACTTTCTTAAAAATAACATTGGCAAAAAGTTGATAAGGAAATACACCAACTTGGAGAAACCACTGTTTAGCATTTATTTTACAGGTCAATGATAAAAATAATTTGATTTTAAAATACTATGAGTCTCATGCACAATGAAGAGCCATGAAAAAAGATCTTTCACATTTGAAGTAGGATGGTGTAAATTTTATGCACCCCATGATTAAATGCACTAAAATCCCATGTACATATAGGCTTGGTGTTGGACTACCAGTCTTAGGTGACCTTTCCTTAAACAGTCAAAATGACATTTAAAGCACAGATGGTGTAAATAATCCCTTCTGTTTACTAAACTTGCTTAGTTTTCTTGTAAACCTGGAGTTTATGTCCAGTCTGCAGCTGAAGCTCAGAGAAACACCCTGATAACTGGAATATCATGCTGAGAAGGCAAAGGAGAGGAGAGACAAAACTGTGTCATTTTTGGGCTCCCAGTTCTGGATGTGGCTTGCATAGGAAAGACATGATAGAAAGTAGGGATTTGTAGGAATAGGGCAAGACTGGGAATTTCCCCGTTGCTAGCACTATGCACACAGTGGAAGCAGCTGGAGGGTCTTTGCAAATGCCAGGGCAGACACCCAGGACTTTCATCTGTCACAACCCACATATTTTTCCAACTTTAGCTGTTTTTACCAATTCATGTAACTACCCCTGCGTCTGGCTGATAAATCTTGGAGATATTTCTTAGTGAGAGACTGGTAAGGGTATATGCTCTTTCCTCTTACAGGAAAGATTTTGTTGTTTCCAGCAACAAAATAACTTTCACTATTTCGGCAGCCTCAATTCCAAGTGATTTTTAACGAAGATGCTGAAAAAAGGCACCAGGCATATTTTTAAAATACCATTTAAACCCCCGATGTGGTGGTGGGTTTTGATAAATTTTTGATAAGTTATTGTTATTGTTAAGTTATCCTCCCAATGGTTTGTTCCTGTTATCCCCCTGCTGTTTAGTTTGTTCGGATTACCCCAAGCTTTCCCCTCCCTTGCCCAGCTGTCCATCACTGCCCAGACACACCTGCTACCTCATTTACATAATGTCAATCTTCCCTAGCCACTTCCTTTTGTTCCAGAGAAATCCCTGTCAATCCTAAGCCCCGCCTGGGTTTTCCCCTTTTCCAGGACACCCCGTTGGTGCACATGACTCTTTCCACTCCCCTTGCCTCCCCTATAGGCTGTTAAGCCTTGGGTCCCTCCCCACTCCCCTCTCCGTTGTGTCCCTGGTTGGCTGGAAATCTGTAACCTCCCCTTGTACCTCCCCTGGTTAAAAGAGAATGTAAGGGTGGGCATTTTTGGTTTTGGCTACGGCATCCCTTGGGGTAATAAAGAAGCATTGAGAAGCAGGTGGAAAACCCTCTCTCTGTCCTTTGCTCTGATTCAAAACACCACTTCGGAGAGCCGTAGAGGGCAGGCAGCTCTGCTCACCACTGCCATCCGAGCTCGAGAAACGGGAGCACGGGGGTGGCCGCTCCAGGCATGAGGGCTGGGGTTATGACCTAGCCAGACAATCCAGCCTGTTGCGTCATCCCGACCCCACAAACAAGCCGAGAACTTTACAGAGCTATTGTATTTTGCCATTCTGCTTATAAGAAATGTTAAACACTTGCATGTTTGCAGACACTGTCATATTATTTGAGTTGTTGTTAATACTGTCATGGCTTTCTGGCACTGAAAAACACTTGCAAGTTTTCCTGGAAGAGGACCAGGTGTCTAGTATAGATATAGGCTCAGCTAATCCACGTGGGAACATATCTCCAGATGGTTTTCAATGGGCAGAAGAAGATTATCCCCAAGGTCAAAATGTCAAGAGCTGTCACTGTCAGCAATCAGCTCAGGAGCTGGGCTGGTGGATGTAAACCTCCTTTGGAGTATGAATTGCAGGGAGTTTGTGGTCAAGCATAGAAAATGAGCTTTGGGACATCTTCATCAACACTTCTCTTGCTTCAGAGAACCTTAATCAAAGAGGAGATGTGACTTTTCGTTCATGCAGTAGCTGTTAATATTTAATTACGTGTTCTGAAAGATGACGACTTCAGTTGAATTGTCTCTTCAATGAAACAAGGCAAATAAATGGACACAACAGGGCATGTCCAAACTAACCAAATTAAGTCTGATGACTTCTGGCCTTTGTGAACAAGTTGTATCAGTTGCTTGCACATTAAAAAAAAAATCTGCAAATCCTTCCTTCAACTAGCAACAGTATTGCTGAAGTGAAGTGTGGTTCTCATTAGAAGAAAGCTGTTCAGTTTCTTAGAACATTCTTTTTATATTTTTATGGAAGAAATCCAGTCACATGCATAAAAAATGCTAACAAGAGAAGAATCAAACATTATAATATGTTGCAAAACTAGACTTGCACTCGTGAAATTTAATGAAGTTTAGTTACAGATTCAAGTGGAATGAGAAGTAGATCTTACAAACCCTGCTGAGAAAATGTGCGTCATTTCGAATGTAGTGGTTATCATATAATCATAGAATCATTGAACCATAGAATGTTTGGGTGTGCAAAGGACCTTCAAGATCATCTAGTCATCATCCCTGTTACGGGCAGGGGCACCTTCCATTAGATAAGGTTGCTCAGAGCCCCATCCAACCTGGTCTTGAACACTGCCAGGGATGGGGCATCCACAACTTCTCTGGGAAACCCCTTCCAGTGCCTCACCACACTCACAGTCAAGAATTTTTTCATAATATCCAACCTAAATCTACTCCCTTTCAGTTTAAAGTCATTCCCATTTGTCCTGTCACTCCAGGCCCCTGTAACAAGTTCCTCTCCAGCTCTCTTGTAGCCCCATCAGGTACTGGAAGGGGCTCTGAGATCCCTCCAGTGCCTTCTCTTCTCCAGGCTGAACAAAACCAGCTCTCTCAGCCTGTCTTCATAGAAGTGCTCCAGCTCTCTGACCCACTCCAGCAGGTCCATGTGTCGCCCTGATTTCTTCAGCTTTCTGATGCGTTTCACAGTTCTAATGTTTTCATAGTTCTTAGTTTCTTTCTCACACAC
>VYZR01041120.1:0-10150 GCA_013400675.1 Oxylabes madagascariensis | reverse complement strand
TGCACACACCCTGCACCTCTGCAACAACAACAGGATTCAAAGGCTCTGCTGCTTTGGACGGGACAGAGGAAGCCCCAGGACCAAATTCCCACCTGTTTGACACAGGCTCCTCTTGCCACAGGGTGTCACTGCAGGAAGTCCCCAGCAAGGACAGCTTTCTGTCAGACAACTTGTTTCCTGCTTCCCTTGAAAAGTGAACAGAAAATTACTTCTCTTGAAAAAATTCCAACCCCAGGTTCATGATTGATTAAATAATCTTTCCCTGCTGATTAAATCACCTTTCCCTGCTGATTAAATCACTCTGAGCATCCATAGGGGATGCTCTGAGACTCGAGGAAATCTTTTCCAGCATGCTGTCACTGTCCCCACTTTTCCCAAATTATCACCTCCCTGTCTCCAGACAGAAATGTCACCCCCAGCCAGACTGAGCCCTGCAAGGGGATCTTTGCTGTCCTCTAGATCCCAAAGTTACCTCCTCATTTCAGTGAATACCTGGAGCTCAAGAGCTGCAGTCCTTTCAGAAGGCCCAGTGGTG
Source organism: Oxylabes madagascariensis (assembly GCA_013400675.1). Taxonomy (NCBI): domain Eukaryota; kingdom Metazoa; phylum Chordata; class Aves; order Passeriformes; family Timaliidae; genus Oxylabes; species Oxylabes madagascariensis. The sequence goes on along the minus strand of VYZR01041120.1, from coordinate 9,615 downwards.
TAAAGCCAAATATAAAGTTTATCTGACTATAGAATTAAAGACAGAGAACTCGCCCGGCTATCGATGGCTGAATTCCCTTTTTCAGTTTCTGTTCTTAACATGAAAAGTGCCCACCCCTCCAGGCCCCTGCCCAGAGCTGCACTGTGCACCCAGAGCTGGTATTTCAAGAGTCAAGGCTTGCTCAGGTAGGAAGAAAAATTAACTGGGAGACCATCCCTGCCAGCAGCACTTGGTGACAGCTGGCATTATCAAAACAAAATTGCTTTAAATAAATTCCTAAGCAGCGTGACCTATTTGCCACTTCATTATCTACAGGCTAAACTCAGTAAATACATGGCCTTTTGTTCTGGGCTGCTTCTCTTGATTTTAATGAGACCCAGTACTAAGGAAGAGACATTCAACAGGAGGGCTGCATTAATTATTTCTGTGCCTTCAGCTTTCTCTCTGCAGGTTGCTACCAGCGTATCACCGGCAGAGCTCCCTCACATCCCGGATTTCTGAAGCAACTGAAAGCTGGGAAAGCGCTCTCTCTGCAGCACAAGTGAAAGCTAATATTGCAACATATTTGCAGTATTTGGGGATAAACGTATTTGCAAAATTTGGGGATTTCCATGCCACAGAGCCGGCAGAGTGGGGCGGAGGGGCTTTTGCTCCCGGCTTTTCCTTGGGTGAGGACCCAGTGTCCAGCAGGAACATTGGGTGAGGATGCCAATGCCTCTAGAGCACCAAAACTGGAGGCAATTCCTCATCTGCTCCTCACCCTCACACCTGTCTTTAATTCATGCAGTGTTTTTGAGCTGTGTGCATTATGCACAGGCACCAGCTGAACTTGTTTGTTTCTGCTTTTGACTCTACTTCGTGCCAGAGCCTGCCAAGCCTTGGGCAACTTCAATTACCTGAAACTCATGCACAGGATCTCGATGTGGATTTCGGGCAGGTGAACAATTAAGTCTGACGAGTGACACCGAAATTGCGGCGGCGTGAGGACTGTGGATGGAGCACACTGAGCCGTTCTGTGGGAGCCTGTGGAGAGGCAGAGCTGATCCCAGAGCAAAAATCCGCACAGTGCTAAGAGGGACTGCCAGAAAGAGCCTCTGAAGAGGTGACAGAGACCTGCAGGGAGCCTGGTTTTACACAGCAAAGACCTACTGGCACAGTTCTGCTAATAAAATCCAACCGGACCTTTCAGTCTGAGCCACATTTCTGCAATTATTCCAATCTGAGTTTTGTCCAGCCCAATTCAGCCAAGGCCAGTGCAGGAAGTGACTCAAAGTGTCACCTGCATTTAGCTGAGGTGACCAATTCCCCGAAGTTTCCAGGAGAATCTGCATCCCATTTGCACTTGATTAACTATTATTTGGCAGGCTATTTGGGCAATGAATTGCTGACATTTTGAAAAGAGCTCTTTGATGATGTAACACAGTCTTAAAAGGTGGCCTTTGATTTATACAAAATGCATAGAAAGTGGGTAAAATGAGGGGCTGAACTTCCTGCATCCATCTTGGCTGATTTTTTTCTGCTTTCCTCACCTCCCAAGTTCTTTGTAGAGATTTTTCAGGTACAGGTCTGAGCATCATCCATTCTGCAGAGCTGTTTCAAAATGTTTATAAATGATGATGATGCTGCTCCAGAGCCAAAGCAGCAGCAAGACGTGCCAGTCTTAATATTAATAGATGATCAATGTTTATTCAACTCAGGCAGTGTTGGGGTTTGCTTTAATAAATGGAGAATCCAACAGCAGCTTGGGAGTTAAGGGCTGTAAAGGGGATTTCCCCTTCAAATCTGACCTTCCAGTGCCATTGGAAATAGCACAATAATTATTTTTTTATGTATATATATACACACACACACACACACACATATAGGATCTTTTCTGCTCTTTCCAGAGATATTCTAACATCCTACACAGGGAAGCCAGAAAACTGAGCTCGAAGGAGTCCTGAGAGGTCACTCAGTTCTCCCACACAAAAGCAGAAATGTAGATATCCCTGTAAGGGATTTTTCTTAGGATATTAAGGTAATAAAGAAATTGTGACTACTTTTTGTTGCTGCTGCTTAGGTCAATAGCAGATGAAGGGAAGAAATAGGGTGCTTGGGTCAGAAATCTAATCCCATAAAAGAAAGCAAGCCCCTGGGAACAGAGGGAGACAAACTATCCTCAGTCTGCAATGTATGGACACAACTGTCCCTGCTTTCCAAAGAAGTAATTTTAGCTTTAATTTTGATTGCAAAGCATATCCCAGCTTCACAGCTCTTAAACTGCTGCAAGCCAAAATCTGGGAGTCACAAGCCAAAATCTGTACACTTTTACTCCAACCCTGCCCATTCCATAAGTCTAGTACCAAACCTGAACCCTTCCTTGCAGAGCAGCTGAGGAAATCCCCAAATCTGCAGCGCTGTGGTGCAGGGGAAGTGCCAAAGGAGATTTTTCCCAACCAATATAAACAGATGGAACCAAATTTGGTTTTGCAACTCAGCCAGTGGCCCAAGAAAGCCCTGGAAGAGCTGGATGGTTACACTTAGATATTGTGTCCTGGATTTGTGCACTCAGATAAAGTCCCAGAGGCAGTAATTATTGATAGGAGCGTGACTTCCCATCAACACTTTGAGGCTGAAAAACCGGTCAGTGAATTCCATGGAAAAGAGATTCCTCCCCAGGTTTTCTGTCTTAGTCTGGCTAAACCAGAAAGACTGTGATTGATAACAGCCTCTTAGAAATTCAGCACTTTGGACCTGCAGGCTGCTCCAGCTCTGAGAGAAGCATGAATTTACAGCTTTTCATTAAGAGAGCTCTGCATTAAAAACCCCCAGGTTCCTCACAGAGAATTAAAACGTGCTTGTCTCTCATATCAGCTTCTCAAGCACTCACCATTTATTCCAGCATTGAAGCTGAGCACAAAGACTTTGTGGCAGTGAAATTTGCCCAGGCTGCAGCTGAAGTCAGGGTCCGTTGTGCTGAGCCCTGCTCAGGAGTGAATCCAGGGCCAAGCAAGCAGCTGGCACTTCCCATCCCCTTCAGACAGAAAGGGCAAGTGAAAGCAGAGGGAAATCCATTCCCAGGAATTTCCACAGGGTGCAAATGGCACAGTGACCCAGTCCAGAGGTGTTCAGCACGTGACCAAGGTCATCCCAGGCAGCCGTGGCAGAGCCAAGAACCAAAGTTGGGGATGGCAAAGTCTCCAAGGAATTTCTGAACTAATTTTTCTTCTCCTTATTTAATTCCCTGAACAATAAGGACAAAACCAGGACTAACACCCCCCAAAGTGCCAGATGTGTGTGTAGGTTTATATCCCACAGACCTGGCTGGAACTGAGCAGCCCCTGAGAGACACGGTGGCTGTCACCTGCCGGTGGCACAAAGTTGCTGGGAAAAGGCAGATTTAAAGGCACTGCTCAGTGCCTGGAGCTCTGCAAGCCCATCAGCCAGCATTATCCAGGGAACACTCCCCACCCTTCTGAATCCCTTTAGTGGGACGCTCCCTGGGAGAGCCTGACACCAAAAATGCACCGAGGGCTCAAATAAACTCTTCTCTAACTTTGGTAAAGGTGATGAAGGGAATTTGAAAAAAAAAATAAAGGCATTTAGACACCTTCCCAATTAGTTTTTGCTTTGTTTTTAAGGTGATCTAAGCACTGACTTTTGTAAAGGGCCACGAAACCTTTTGCTCCATACATAGGAAAGGGCAAAGCAACATAAAATTTTCCATGGCAAAGCTGATGGAAAATGCCTGTGTTCAACCACAAAGCCTAATAAAAAAAAAAAAAAAATCAGAACCAACAAAACAAAACACCACAACCAGATTTTGCCATCCAGTGGAAAAGTTGGATGCTCCTGGCTCTGACTTGAGCCCAAACTCTGCCTGCTGAAGGCTACAGGACAGCCCAGAGTCCCCGAGGAGAGGCTGCTGTTTGAGCTGATTTTGAAAAAGGTGCTCTTCACAACCAATAAAAATAAATGGGTCCACAGGCAATAGCTTGTAGAGATTCTCTACTTGTTTAAATCACAAATGCACTTTTCCTCTCCAGATTCAAAACATGCAGATTGCCTGCAAGTAACCAAAACAAACAAACTAGCCAAAAAAAAAAAAAAAGGCCAAGAAGGCTATTGTGAAAAGTACAATTTGAACTGCACTTTCCCTTTAAATTAATCATGAAAATATTTTAAAATCTTCAGAAAAGGAGATTTTAAGACAACTTTTCTTTTTTACAGATGCAGTAGTGGTTAAAAGGACCTGAGTATTCCCAGCTAAAAGCCTTTCCACCAGAGCATATTCCTGACATTTATCAGGCTGTAAACAAACACCCACTGAAGAGCAGCACGTTATCCTTAATTAAACAACAACAGTTGGATGGGGGAGGGAGCGGGAGAGAGAAATAATAGTCATTTGGTTTAACTGGGAAATGTGAACAGACTTTTAATGCAGCCACAAATGCAAGCAGTGACTCAAAAACACAACCTGTGAAATTAATGCTCCAGACACTAAAGCACAAGGAGAGTCAGGATTGGGCACAGGGCACTTGTTGGATCCGTCCCCTTCTGTTGGTGGCACCACACAGAGTTGTTGTATCTGTAGTTTTAACAGAAGATAAAATGAATTTATCACAATCAGAGAATCATGGAATGGTTTGGGTTGGAGGAGCTCCTGGAAGGGATCATCCAGTGCCATGGGCAGGGACACCTTCTGCTGTCCCGGGGTGCTCCAAGCCTCAGTGTCCAACCTGGCCTTGGACGCTGCCAGGGATCCAGGGGCAGCCACAGCTTCTCTGGGAAATCGACATATTTTTCTGTTTTCTTACAAAAAATCGAATATTCTTTAAGCTATGCTCCTGCAAGAGAAGCTGGGCCCCAGCCTGCCCAGGAAAGAGCACCATTCAATAAGCAGGACTTTCAGTTCATGCTGGTGTTTTTTGGTCTCTGGCACACAATGGACCTGTAACAGCAAAGCAGAGAGCAAGAGCAGCGTGGTGGGAGCCGTGCTCAGGGTGCAGACACGGGGTGGGCTTTGGGGAAAGGATGGACACCAGACCTGTGGTGCCCAGCAGGACTGAGGGCCCTGCCCTGCTCAGAGCAGCAGCTGGGCTGGAGCTGCTGGGCAGCCTCCCCAGTAATCCCAGAGGATGAAAAGCTTCCCTCTAATATGGTCTTTAAGAGTAAAAATACAATGGTAATAACCACACTAAGTAACCATTAATAATGACTGCACTAAATAACTGCTACTAATAACAACACTAAATAACCACTAACAGCAACGGCACTTGTAAAGGAGGATAATAAAACTCAATAAAGAACTAAAATTTTAATTTTTCTTTAAAAAAAAAAGAACTCCCCATAATTTAACACATAAATTTGGTGTTCTGGATAAGACATTCTGCACAGGGATGTGGGAAAGTTAAAAAGTCGTTTCAAAAAGCTTGGGATTGTTGTGCTTAACTCTTACAAAAAGTTCTGTGGCTTAAGATGCAAATTTGGAAATGGCTCACTTGGCACGGTGTCTTACAAGGGAGAGTAACTTCAAATTAAAGCTTCAATTAGCACAGCATTTAGCAACATTATTAAGTCATCTTTTGTGGAAAAAGCCCTGGAAAGCACAATCTCAATGTAGCTGAGACATCCCAATTCCATAAATAAAACATAGGAAGGACACGATTTATTATCCCGAAAAGCAGGGCAGCATTTACTTCAATGCATTACAGCAGGAGCTTTAAGTAACAATGGTGGCACTTTGCAGGACGTGTTTCCAGAGCAGCTCTTGGCATCAGCAGGTCCCTGGATAGAAGCTCCCTCACCCTGGGCTGCCAGCGATGCCAGCTGAAAGGACTCCTGGCTCAGAAAGGTGTGAGCATCACTGAGGGACATTTTTGGGTACCTGGAGGTGAAGGAGCACAGTGGCCTCATCCCACTCCCTTTTTCCCGGCTCTTTGGGGTCAGTGGGCCCAGAGGTGGTAAGGAAGGGGGATGCATTAATTCCTTGGGATGTATTTATTCCTTAGGATGCTTTCATTCCTCTAGCCCGTGGTGTGTGTGCCCAGGAGCATTTCCTAAGCCCTGATGCAGCCGGTGGCAGTGGCTATTTTTGAGATTGGAATTATACACAGGTCATTTTCCCTCACTAAGAAAAAGCATGTGAAGCACTTGGAAATTTCTCGTAACTGTAAAGCAATAATCACCTCTGAGATAATGATTTTCTTTTTATGACACCAGTACCCTCTTGCTTTTAACATTTGTATTTTAATACCTCAAGAACAAAGACTTTCCCACAGATTGTTCGAACAAAAAGCTGTTTTCCAGCAGGGCAGCACGGACGAGGCCCCCGTGGGCTCCAGGCTAACTGGGGCACGGCTGGAACCCCAGGAAAGTCCCCAGGGGATCCAGGTGGGATGAGCTCCACGGACAAGACAATAGCTGGGTTTATGCACAGGGCTGCAGTGGGGGAATAAATAACATTGTTGAGGGAAGGACATCAAATCAGGGAAGGGGAGCTTTGCGCTAATCCTGTGTTGNCAGAGCACATACAGCTGGACAGAACAGCAAAAGTTATCTGGGGGTTTACTTAGAGGAGCAGGGAAAGGTCAGAAGGAAAAAGACATTTGCTATACAGACCAGCAAATAAACACAGGAAAAAACTGCTCAGTGAATAAAAAGAAAGTTTCCAGTGTGACTTCGGACACCCTGATTTTTGGGCAGTGCCTTTGCAACACAAATATTATTCACAGAACACAAGGATTAACATGAGAGCTTCCTCCCTCCCTTGAGAAAGATTAGGAAACTTTTAAGAAATATCCCTGAAACCCGAAACCTGAAACTATTAAGACATAGTTTTTAAAACCTGTGTGGAGTCATTTTAAAAACTGTGGGGAGTAATGACCAATATTGCATCACTTTTCCATGTTTTTCATATCGTCTGAATAGCACAAAATAATTTTTTTAAGGGATGAAAACCAGCAGAAGGATATCAGCAAAAGGGCAAGACTTCTCTCGAGCCTTGCACAGTATCTTTCTGATAAATATATGCCACCTCCAGGGACAAATACCTGGGAAGTCTGGGAATTTCCAGCAGTGGCAGCACTGAGCCTCCTTCAGAGCTCTACAGGGTAATCCAGTGAGCCAAGAGCATTTCTGGGATCACAAACCCGATCCTCAGAGCAACAGAACAGAGCAGGAGTAAAGCAGGACTAATGTGCTGCCTTGGTTCCATCCAGGGCTCAGGCTGTATCCTCAGAGTTTTACAGTCCAGGGCAAAATGCACTCCCCAGGTTGAGGCAGAACTGTTTGGTTTTAAATTGGGGCAGAAATAATTTTTTGATGGCTTAAATAGAAGATTTTTCAAAGCTATTTTCGAGATCAGAATTATACACAGGTCATTTTCCCTCACTAAGAAAAAGCATGTGAAGCACTTGGAAATTTCTCATAACTGTAAAGCAATAATCACCTCTGAGATAATGATTTTCTTTTTATGACACCAGTACCCTCTTGCTTTTAACATTTGCATTTTAATACCTCAAGAACAAAGACTTTCCTACAGATTGTTCGAACAAAAAGCTGTTTTCCAGTCTAGCTTGTAATTTTTCAATCAAATTACTAACCCTCAAAGCACTTCCATTACTGAGGGTATTTGAAGAGTTTTGTAAAAAGATAACTGTATTTTCTGTAACATTATGGGGGGAAAAGAATTGCCACATTGATGTGAACTAACAAGTTTGGGTTCTTTTTAAACTGATGTATAACAGATAAATTATAAGTTCCTGCCAGCATCTCTGTGTCGCTAAGTTGACAAGTATGACAAATATCAGCTTGGAAATTCTTCATTCTTCTTGAAATACACTCAGTTAATCTGGCACAGCATTAGTGGGACAGAGCCCCTGCAAAATAATGAGACAATTCAACATCTATGTTATAATAATTAAGCATCTCTTTTATCTCCACTAACTCTTTGTAGTGGAGATAAAATTTTGCAGCGTTTCACGGCATCAGCTCTGAGCTGGAAGTGATGCTGTGTAAAAGGGGTAACAGAATTCTTTTCTTCAGAATTTTAAAACCTCTTCTCCTTTAGACCTAAGCAACAGAAGCTCCTTGAACTAACAGCACATTTAATATTAAAAAGTGTTTAAATGCCTTTAGGCACATCCAGGTGCAGGACGTGGCACTTTGCCCTTTCTTTTGCCCTATTTTTCTACAAATAATTTAAATTCACTCTCCCGCTCGGTTTCTCCGGGGGTTTTTAAGGCAAGAAGTTTGGATGGCGTTGCTCCCTAGTAGGAGCAGTGAGGCAGCAATTCCAGGGTCGTGCTGCCATCTGTGGTTCCCAACTGGAAAGGAACAGGCAGGGACACCTTCCAGTAGCCCAGGGTGCTCCAAGCCCCATCCAACCAGGCCTGGAACAATTCCAGGAATGGGGCAGCCAGCTTTGCATAAAAAAATTTAAATCGTGATGAATCTCCACGAAAACAAAACCAGAAACCTCTCTTTTTTTTTTTTTTTTTTTTTTTTTTTTTTTTTTTTTTTTTCCTTTTTTTTTTTTTTTTTTCTTTTTCTGTTCAGAAAATAATGGAAAAGTCTTTTCTTGATGTGGAAATCCTGTGATTTTGCAATTCCTGTTTCCCAGACCTAACACATCCTGGTCTTATTTCCTTTGGTGGTGGCTTGGGATTTTTCATTCGGCAGAGGACAAATTACTCACTTTGGTTCTGACTGAAATCTCAAAAGAAGATGACCCTTTCCTGTTGGCCTCTACAGGCATTACAAATACAGACATTAAAAGGCAGGATCCGAGCAGGGATTCAGAAGGCAATCCCAAAATACAGAGAGGCAGGGCAGCTGATTACCACTAGCCACCCAGTTTAAATCCCAGCTCTGCAAACAATTTCTGCAGAATTCCAAACATTTGTGTCCCAGCGTTCGGCTGGCCCTCTGTGAGACATCAGCAGAGCTCACATGTGAAGTCCCAGCCCTAACCCAGCTGGTTTTTCCCAGCCCCACAGGCAGGAAAGGATCAGCCCTGGTCCCACAAGTGGCCACACATCCCATTTCCCACGCAGGACACTGAGCTGCTCCTTTCCAATCCCAGTCTGGAGACAAGAGCAGAGTTGGAACGAGCAGCAGAACCCAGGCACTTACGGGGTTCCTAATGTGGCCTTTTCCAGGCTGGCAGCCAAGATTTCTCCATCTGTGCACGTCTCTAACCTCAGACACGTGAGATTTTGCCACCTCTTCGCACCAGTAAGTGCTGCTACCGTTTCCTGCAAACTGCTCCCAAGTGTTCCCAGGAATACTCCTTCCTGCACATCCCCCAGAGCTTTCAGCCCCCCTCACCTGACCGAGCACTCCGTGTGTCCACTCAGGCTTTAGAGCTTGCTTTTATCAGGAATTATCCTTTTGGGGAGGCACTGGGGGTCTGCACATCCCGGTATCTGGAGGCCAGAGCCCCCATGGCCTAAAAGCTGAAGGAGCAGCGGGAAATCTCTCGGCCAGAAAGCGGCAGCAGCGGGCAGGAAACAGCTCCGGGGGCACCGGGACAAACACGGCCCTGCTCTGAGCGCTCCACGGGTTTTTTAGGATCCAGGATGGGCCGGGCTGAAGGGGTTCTGCCTCCCTGCGATGGGCAGGGACACTTCCACC
>VYZR01041119.1:41271-56908 GCA_013400675.1 Oxylabes madagascariensis | reverse complement strand
AAAAAGGAGCGCTGTTAATGGCCAGAGCAACAATTTCCAGCAAAACTGCAAAACCTCTGTCACATCAGTACCAGCTGAAACAGCCTGCCCAGTCACACAAGGTACAGCTGACTGGTGTAAGACTGAATCTCTTAATGTCTTAACCAATAATATTACATGTACCAGCTCCACTTTTCTGTAAATGTCAAATGAGTTCATATTTTGCTAATGCAAACTCTTTTCCCCTCCCGCTAAATATCACACACCTTACATGAAACAAAAATCGAGAATACTGCTAATCAAATGCATGATTTCCCCCTAATCTCAGTGGGAGTTTATAAAGCCCATTAAACGCAGGATGGTTTCCCCAAGGAAAAAAAAAAAGAAAAAAAAAAAAAAAATCCTTTGTCAAGGTTTGTAGTCTAATAAGATCTCTGGATCATAACAATGTAAGGTTTCATCACAGTTGAAAGTTTTTCTTCTACTTCTATTGTCAAATAGCTGTGGTTTTATTTTATTATTATTATTGTAGATACACACTTACACACAGACATTTACATACTTTATTCAACCAGACATATACTTCTACCAATATAAAACTCTGCTTATACTCTTTGTGTGAAAATAAGAATATTCACATGGGGGATTGCTCTAGAACAGAAAAGGCAGTAAAATTAATTATATAGTTACAGATTGAAAAATGTATCTCCAGGTATGAATGAAATTATTTAGAGGACTTTTGCTCTGGCACAGAAACCTGTATCTTTCTTACTCCCCTACTATTGGATTTAAACCATAACAAAGTGTTAACATGCATTCAAACTACCCTAAAAAGAAGCCACCAAGCCATGCTGGTGAAACCAGAGGAAACCTAAAGAACTCTTCTAAAAGGCTCAGCCTGCAGCAGCTCAGGCTACAGCTATTTTATCTTCACAAAACTCCCTCATCCTCACCAGACAGGCCTGTCGAAAAGGGCATTTTCCATAACAAATACACAAAGTTTATTTCACTCTTCTTTTTTTTTCTCCCCTGCAAGTAAATGGGGTATTGTACCTAAACAGGAAGATTTTTCTGTCTGGTTAAAACCTAAGGAAGTAGTTTTTCACTTCAATTTGTCCCCAGGCTGCATCCTACAGCTGCTCCCTGGTATTGCTGGTACCACTGCTAGCAGCCTCATACAGAATATTTCAAAAGTCTAAACAGGCTTAAAAGCTGGTTTGGTTTTAAAAACAAACAAACAAAGCCCAAAAAAACCCTCAAACACACACTTATACACCTAAGGAGCAAGAAGCACTTCCCTCTTAAAGTCACAATTCTTGACAAAAAAAAACTGAAAGAAGGAAAACTTTCAAAAGAATAATAATCAGCACGAAGCACAGGCAAGCATATTATAGTTGTTATTTATTATTTTGCAGCTGCCCTTGAAAGCAGGGAACTAAGATGATGCAAGTTAATTAAAACTAACTGAAAGTAAACATTAATTGGACAAAGCATTCAAACACAAACACTTTATAACAGTCAGAAAGTAAGTGAAACCTGTGGGTGGGAGCATCGCTTCCAGATGACAAAATATTATGTAAAATTACATCCCTTTATGCAAAACAAGTGTGTAGCAAAAGTTGCCTTTAGAATACTTGTTCAAACATTAATTAGTAGAGAAATGAAATGAAATAAAATAAAACAGCTGGACAAACTGATTCAAAAGTTATACTGACAAAACTGCTGTTGCTGTCAGCCCAAGCAAAGGGAGCTGTAATAAATACATTGTTGTTTACCTGACAGTATGCTTAAACAAATTGACTAAGGAGTGCTGGTATAATAATACACATAAAGAAGAGAACTCCCAGCTGATTGAACTACATGAAAGGCACAAAATAAAAGTGTGAGAAAAAGCCCAAGACATGTGAACAGGCTAAGTTAGGTACTGCCAGTAGTGCCTTACTCACCAGATTTATGTTGGTGATATTCCATGGAGCCTCCTTTACTCTCTGTGAAATCAGAGTTAGGCCCGAAGGATACAGGATCTTGTACATGGCTCAGTGTAGGCCAAGAAACCAGTTCTCACCTTTGCATATGAAGATGCATATCCATAAAGAAATTACTTCTAAAAACAATACTTCCTTTAGCAAAGAACACTGCCCTTAAGCTGCACTCAGCTACTGAATTATGGCATGCAGCAGGGTCCTGCAGCAATAGATTGCCCTGTTATCCACATACACATCACAAAACTCGGCTCCCATGTTACTTTACTAATTTCTCTTCATCCCATGATTTTTGAAATAAATTTCTCACTAGAGAATAAAGCCTCTTCCAACTCCCTCTTAGGAAACAAAAAAAATCAGAACAAAAAGAAACTAACAAACCACACACATGCATTACTTTAAAAGACAGCAACAAAGAAAAGCAGACTGTAAAACCAAATCAAATCAGCTGCAGCAATGAGGCACTAACAGAGATATAACAGGGTAAAAAGATCATGGTTTCTTTGTTAATACTGCTTTTGCCAATTTTCTTTTTAAGATTTTTCACTTGATGACAACCTCTTTCAGATAAACACACAAAACTCCCATTACAATACATTAAGAAGACAAATAAAGACTCCATCTGAAGCTACCACATAATCCAGTCTCCCCTGCCCAGAAACAATTCTACTGTTCTTACATCACACAAACCCCCAGCACACTCATATCTTCACTTCCTTGCTTTCCTCTACCGACCTGCTAGGATCCCCTCTTTTCTTTCTCAACAGGTTTTCTAAAATCTGTCATCTGCTATCCAGACCTATACCTGAACTTACCTCCTGCACTTGAACATTGCTGCCTCTGCTTCCACTGTGAATCTGAGACTAATTAATTTCCAATTTTTCAAAATTTTTATCACCCTTTCACGTGCCACACCCTCTGCTGAAAGCGAATTTCTGATTTTAGGAAAGTTGCAATATTTAAGTTAAAATTACTTAAAATACTGTCACTGTACCGTACTCCGAAGTTTCAGCTTTTATTTCAACTACACGGTTTTTCCAAACAAGTATCTTTCAAGAAACCCATCAAGTTAGTATCATTTAAGAGATACACTATCCCTTAGAGGAGTGCCTGTCTGTTGGTGAGATTTTTAAACAAAGCATGAACAATTTTTACAGTGTGGAACTCCACACTTAGTCCTAAATTCAGCTCCCACTGAAGTTAATGTCAATAGGAAGGGGTTGTTTAAAACTGCCTTCTGATTTTCTTTTGTTTGCTCCGAATTCATTCTCTCAATAAGATTTATACTTATGTCAGAAGCACAGCCTGGAGTGCAAAACACGCAACAGAAATTTGCTGACGAAAGGTCTGAAAAGTGAATCAAGACAAGGAAATGTTTCTAAAATCAAAGTTACATCATCGTGGTAGTAATAAATCAAATGCAATTAATGGAAAGTTTTTCACCTTGAGAAGTGAATGCAAGACAGACACTCTTCAACATCCTTCCTAAAGTTGCCTTTAGGAACATTGTAACCACATGAAATCCTATTAGAAGGTGCTGAACTCCTACATTGTGACTCTTCCGGCAGGCTTCTACATAACAAAAATGCAATGAAGTACCATACAACTTTCCCCCCTTATTATGCAAAATCCTTATCAAATTCAATAGTGTGACATGGTTCAAAATCCTGCCTAACAATGGCTCGCAGGATGTCAAGAGATGTCGGCTTTGTTTTAGTTTCACGTGCTTTTCAGTCTATTAATGCTAGGAGAAAAAGAACCTTCACATAAATAACAGATAAAGATCAAACCCCACTAAACAATGGGAAGGAAATTCAGAGTTGAAACTGGTACTTAGCTCTTTACTAAGCAAGCAGCCCATTGTACCTGGTTGCTGACCCTGGGCGTCACAATACCCAGGAATAACGAGGTGAAGGAAGGAACCTCCAGCTCCCCACTTCCCATGGTTTCGTTGATTCGGGCCAGGGCTGTTGTTTAAAAGAGAGTATTTGCAGTTCTTGGGAGGAACTACGGGGCAGCCCCGACTCCTTTGTGCGGCAGGTTGCGAGTGGAACGTGTGCCGCATTCCACATTCCACTCGCAACCAGGAGGACAAAGGATTCACTGATCGGGGGGACAATTAGTTCCAATTAGACCTATTTCGCAGCTGAGTGTAAGCGCTGGGGGAAGGGAGCTTAAATCTTAAAGCAGTGGGTCCCTCAGGCGAGTTAAAGCGAGATCAGTAAAGTGACAAGCTTGAGAACATGGGACAAGTTCCTCCGAGGTGGTGGCACGGAGCCTGGGGCACAGGCACCTCCAGGAGAGGATGGAGCTCGGCTTCTCAGCCCACAGAAACACCGGGTGAGAAACCTGATAACCATTTTCCCTTTTAGCTCCCGTGACTAACTAAGCAAATTTCCCAGTTTTCAACCTACTCCTGGAGCAGCAGTCCTGGGTCTCAGGCACAGGCAGGCACACAGCAGGCAAGCAGCAGGCACGCAGGTCGGGAATACTCACATATGCACGTGTGGAGGCTGGAACCGGCTCTGATTGATGTTGTAGTGTGTAAACGCCTGCGTTGGGTTGGAGCTGTACTCATCCACCGTTATGGTAACTTTGCCTTGTGAAGGAATTCCATGAGCCATCCTTCCTCCTTATGGACATGAGCAGCTCACAACTTCCCAAGGCCAGGGGCAGGGTAGGGCATTGTGGTCCGGGCAGCTCCTGATTCCCAGCAGCTCCGCATCAACTCCGTGACCTCTGTCAGGAGAGAAACGCAGCACACGCTGCTATAAGCCATGAAATGTAAGCACACAGAGACCTATTACTCTGCACTCTCCTGATTTCCATTCAGATTTGAGATCTTTTTCTATATTCTTGATGTACCCATCATCCCTCTCTAGCATTACTATTCACTTTTTTAATTACCTCATCATCCAACTCCATCGTCATTCGACACATCCAAAGGATGAATGCTTAAAGTAAGGCTTTATCTTCAGGGTGGGGGGAAGGGGGAATAAAATATCTGTGCTGAAAGCTCCAGTTAAATACTTCCCATTTCATATCCTTTATTTTAAATACCATCTTGTGTTAATTGCAACCACAAAAACTCACAAGTGGACCCAGCTTCCTGAAAGACAAATGACTTTCCACAAATATGCACATAAGTTTTCAAGGCACTGCTGTAGCTTTAGAACACTAACAACTGAGAGACTTACAAGAAACTGATGTAAAGAACATGCTACAATTGCATAGCAAAAGGTACGCCCAAATACCTTTGAATCAACGTATTTATGTGTCCAGAGAAAGGCGAGTATCTAGGTAATGTTAACAAAATATCCATACATTTTGAAATATATGGATAGCACTGAAACAGGCTTGGATTCTCTGTTACCAGACAGTAATGATTTATCTGACTTAAGTGCGATTTTATGCATAAGTATTTCTGCATAAGAATAAAGAAATAGGCTCTTCCCTCTCTATGCATCCCTATCTTTCACTTCTTCAGAGTGCTCTTAAACATTCTGCATTAGGACTGGATGTGTACTGTAATATTAGCATAATTCTGACCAAGAGTCAGAAACCCCCCAAAAATGCTCTGCTGAGTTTCTTGTGCAAAATCTAAGCTTCGATTTCTTCAGTCAATAAATTGAGGATACCTCAGCTGTCTTTCTTTCAGAGGGACTCTGTGAAAATTGATCAGCTGATGTTCGAAAAGTATTTTCAAGATGAGCAACTCTTTAAAAGCCCCATTTATGAGGCAGATCCTCAGCTGGGACACGCTGCACTAGCTGCAAGGACTTAGTTGAGATCACAACACTCAAAACCCATTGATATTCCTCCCTTTAGCTGCCACATGCAAGAGTGGACTTCTCATATCTGGAGTGCATTTTACAAAAGTAAATCAGTGCCTTACTGGGAAGACAAAGAGATGGGAAAGAGAAGAGAATGACTTGAGCCTTGAGCATCAAACTAAGCAATATTTTTCCAGTGCAATTTTCCTGGACTTCTCTAGCTCCCAGATAGAAATGTGCTTGCCATGTGTAACATTAAGCATTTGAAATCTTTGATTTGCATTCAAAATATATTTTTAATACAAAGACTAATTTCCAGTTTGGCATGAGGCATGATGAAAACGCTCTGCAAATGGCAGATGGCCTGCTATAGGCCATTTATTTTACTATTTTACCACCTCAGGCCTATGTAGGCTTCCATATGTTAGTTGGGTTAAGACATTCTGCAACCTTCATTCCAGTAAACTGGATTCTATCCTTCATCTTATTTAGCATTGGAAAGGAAAAAAGTATATTAAAAAAAAAAAAAAAGATGAAACTAAAACGTAAAGCACTAATTTAAAGCTGTCACTAGAGATGGTACAGCATTGTAACTGTGGTTATGGTCTGGTCTTCCCCTGTGAGACCTAGTGGACCTCTCTTGTGAGAACAAGGTTTCAGCAGCAAAAATAAGCAATGGTGAGCTTTGCTGAAACAAATCTTTGCTGTGCTAGATGCGATGTAAGAAGCTGCAACAACTGCTCACATAATGTAGTGGTTACCATGCCAAGTTTGCAGCTGTTTCCTGAATTTCCTTTACAATTATATTTTAGTGTTATTTTGCATAACAGTAAAACACAACACCTGCTTCAAACTGCAGTCCTGTTCCAAGCACTGCAGTTCTTTTGAGATAGAAACTACGAAGAGCGCAATGCAGACCAGCATAATTGCCCTGTACTGAAAAGTAAATACAAATGAAAACACCTTCCTGCCAGAAAAATGACTGTTATTAAAGAGGATGCCAGCCATCAGAGCTCCCAGGCAAAAAAAAAAAAAAATAGAGTTTTTCTTTTACACTGCAACTTTAGAGCCTGCATATATTAAGGAGTAGTGTGAAAATTACATGTGTGATGTAATTTTTTTCCGCAATTAAAAGCAACAATATAAAACAATACATTAAACCAACAACAAAAATTATGCTTGGGCTTTCAGAAAAGCTAAATGACACTGTTTTCAGCAACCAGCATAAGAAAGGTCAGAACATTAAATTTCATATTATAGTTCACTCATGGAAGAAAAATCTAATTTGTTAATGAGAATGAATTATACATAACGATAATAGGCATTTTTTACAATGTTTGTAACAGTCTATGTTACAGAAAGAAATTACAACTAACTGGCATAGAACAAATGACAAGAGGACACTTAAATAGCTGCATTAAATACTTTTAATGCAGACTCTCAGTAAGATTATAAGTGTATAAGCTGCAATTGCTTCCCATTGTTCTAATCTTTAATCTTAAAAATAAATCTCTACTTAAATTGAGACAAAGCTGAACAAAGCATCCTTTTAAAATGAAATTCAACAACAAATGCCCGACTGAGGATAAAAAAAATATAATTTGAAGCTCGCTTCTGTGTCAATTCTCTTAATTTCCATTCCATACTTCATCGAGTACTACAGCTCAACTATCAGAAGTATCTAATTATTACCTTCTTTACTGTGAATGTCTCTGAAGAAAATAGAAGAAAGAAGCTGAACACTTCAAAACTTTAAAACAAATGTATCTTAGGCCCAAGATTTTAAAAACAATGAATTAAAAAAGACTTCTTCGAATCACTACCATTCTTCTTTCTCCAACTACGAGCACTACTTAAAGGTTACACACAGGAGATGAGTACAAAAAAATAAAAGTTGGATTTTCCCATCTATCAAGTAACACAACGTGTAATATCTTCCACGCCTTTTGAGGCAGTTTTAAGTAAGAATGACTATATTAAAAACCTACATGATGATTTTTTTCAGCATGTTGCGTTTTCCCAGACACAGGCTGTTATCCTTTTCCAGCGTGTATTTGTAGCGGCAGCAAGACAGGAGATGTGCCATTGTACACATCTGCTCAGTATTACAGGTATAAACCAGCACTTTTTTGTAACAGGGCTGACCCAAACTTAGGTGCAGCTAACTGTAAACCTGTACACTGCCGTCCTGTCAAAAAACTGCCACGAAATCTGAACAGGTAAGTCATTTTCAATGTAACGTTACATGGCACGGAGAGCCACTCACACGAGCTCTGCTTATGTACGTGCACACGAAGGCGCGCGAAAAACCCATTTCCCCAAATAAAATATTTACGCCTTCCTCATCTGAATTTCAAAAATTTGCCTCTGGCTGGGCTAGGGCTGTAGCAGAAAATGCTGAAAGGCAGGAGCTGGGAAGGGTTAACCCCGTGTCAACACCTTCTGTTGATACATCCACTATCCCGGCGCTGTTACTCCGACACGGCACGCTGCACCCGCCCGGGGCCGCGCCTCAGCCCGCGGAGCCCCTGGCACTCACGGTGCGCTCCCCGGCCCCGCGGGGATCCGGCAGCGGCCCCACGGTCCCCGAGATGCTGTGCTGCAGTTTGCGGACAACTCCGGGCTCCAGCTACCCATCGAGTCCGGCGGAGGCAGCGGGGCGGCCGGATCCCGACACTCCCCCGCCCCGTTTCCCCGCCGCCGACCCCCGCTACCTGGGCTGCGACTGCTCCCCACCTCCGCCCGCCGCCGGCGCCCGGGCCGCCCCGGCCGCGGCCCCGCGGGGCGCCGGGCTCGCCCTCCGGTGATTGATGGCTCCGGGTGGCCAATGGCTCCGGCGCGGCCCCGTCCCGGCGTGTGCCGCAGCCTCCGCCCCGCGCCCCCTGCCCTGCCCCCGCCCCGCGGCACCGGGGGGCATTTCTGCCCTGTCTGCGCCCTACGTGCCGCGCCGCAGAAAGTTCACATCGCCCCCGTCCCCGCAGTTGCCACGGACCGAAATGGTTGTGGTGGGGGGAGGATGCTCGGGGGAGGGATGCCATGAACTCCNCGGCCGGGCAGCGGCGGAGGGCAGCGGGGGCACGGCCTGGGGAGCAGGGCAGGGCAGCCTCGCTCAGCGCCGCCGACATCGCCGCCTCGGCTGCGGAGAAGCGCCGCTGCCGCCGCACCGACCCGACCCGACCCGACCCGACCCGGCGCNCGGCGGGGCCGGGCGGGTGATGCCCGCCGCTTTTTATTCCGGCGGTGCCGACCCCCGCACCGCGGCCCCAACCCTCCAAAGGTTCCAAGTGTCTGAGGCCTCCGGGATCAGGATTTCAGAGCGGTTTCTCTGCCGGCGAAAGGGAGAGGGGCAACTCCGCCGGGGAACACCGAACCAACCCGCCTTTCCCTCCTTACTTTTGCGGCATGTCCCCCCTTCGCCCCCATCCCCGGCTCCCTCCGCGCTGGCAGCCCCGTCCCCGCGCCCGCCGGGCTGCTCGGCGCTGCGCCCGCCGGCTGCCGCCCGCCCGCGGTCGGAGATGCCTTCAGCGCGGGCAGCGGGGCCGCTCCATGGGGCTGCGGGGGCGCGGCCGGGGCAGAGCCTGCGCCCGACCCCGCGGCGGCGCCCGGCGGCGGCCCTGGGTCCGACTCCGAGTCCGGCTGCGGGAGCGGCTGCGGGGCGGCGGCGAGGGCGGGCGCGGTGCAGTGATCGGGGCTGCCACTGGGGTCAGGGAGCAGGCACCAGGAAACACGGCGGCCACGGCGCTGCTCACACACACACACACACACACGCACGGCTCCTCCCGCTGCCTCGCACTTCACCCCCCCGGGCAGGGAGGGAGGGAGGGAGCCATCGCTGCAGCATTTCCCAAGTGCGGCACAGCCTCCCCACGCCGAGGCGGCTGGAGCACGGTTCTGCCAGGGTCACGGCGGGTGCCGGCGGCCACGGCCGGGCAGCGGCAGGGCAGAGCCGGAGCCCAGCGGGACCCCCTCCCCGCCAAGGGACAGCGCCTGGCTCGCTCGCCCAGACACGGATCGCCCATCGGCTCGTCCGCTGCCCACAGAGATGACAAAATAAATAAGTAATAACAGCAACAATTAAAAAACCCAAATCCTCGAAACAGATTTTCGCATCTTCCACCGCACCTTTCGTCACTGAGTGTTAATGCGGTGCCCTGCTCCTTTGTAGGTAAGCTCATCTCAGCGACCACAAACACCAGGGCTCGCCTTTGAGGCCGAACATTGTCTTAGGGTAAGGGGGCTTTTCAATGGAAAAACAGAATCAGGGATGTGGCTGTTGGTTTTTTTTTTCCCCTCTTTTTTCTTCCCTCCTGCCACCCCCGCCAAAACCACAGCAATTGTGTCAACTGCCACAACAGTAACAAAGTAAAGATTAGACGGGTTTGTTCTTTTACTTTCAAGAAAGACAGATGGAAAGGGTAGACTTCCGAAAATATATTACAACGAGGAGAAAGAACAAAAGAACGAAAGAACCAAATATTTTTGAATAGTCGAGCAGACAGAAAATAAATAGCAGGCCTCTAATAGTAAGTGAGTGACCTATATATATTAAATAGGTAATTTTGACTCTAGCCAACCTTCAGATATGCATGGCAAGTAGGCACGATTTCTTTGTTGCTGAAAGCCATAAGAAGGGTCCTCTGTATTGCCAGGCAGAAATCCACTGGGATGGATTGTCCTGTTCAGAAATACAGCAAACTAAGAAAAATTAACCTGAAAAAGACTAAATGGCATAAGAATTTTTTCCCAAATTTACCCTTTCAGTCTGATTTTTTTACTGTTGGCATTATTGCTTTTGATAGAAGTGAGCACTGTGAACGACCAAAGGAAAATGCCTATTTCAGACAAAATGACCCACAGATGAGTCGTCCTCCTAACCAAATCAAAGCAACATTTCCAGGGAAACTTTTCCTGGAACAGAGTCTGAGGCAGTAGTTGCATAAATATTTTTAGCTGACTTACTCTGACACAGCTGTAAAACCAGCAATCCACCATCCAGCCCACTCCCCCCAACTTGTGGCCCTGCACTCACCCTCTGGTGAGAACAGGGAACCCCACCTGGGAAACCAACCCATTCAGCATCGGGGAAAAATGTTCTGGTTTGGTATGGGTCAGTCTCCTCATCCAATCCACCTCACCACTGCACCACTTCTCCTGTGGGAACTAGACAGGGAATGAGATGAGCAACTGAAGGCAGAAAGAGAACAGGTTAGCTTCCCTGGTACCAAGACCAGCTTCAGTACAGGAACAGGGAGGGGGAGGTGATGAGGAGCAGGTTTGACCCTGAACCTGCTGCATCCCTTCTCCACAGTCCCAGTGGAAGGACTTTTCCTGTAGTTGTGTTTTTATACATCTGGAGCCCCTGGCACCACAAAAAGGAGGTCCTAGCACAGAGGAAAGAACAGGGTAGAAGACTGGGTAGGGGATTGGATTGAGAATTAGAAAGCTCACAGGCCTTCTGTCTGGTACCTGGTGAGAGATCAGTCATTTCCCTGGTGTCTCAGAGCCCTGGTACTGAAATGAGCATTCACCTGCCACACTAGTCCTTATACACAGCAAGCCCTGTGGCCTCAAAGGTCATGGTACTTGGGTTTTGCTTATATGAATACAGAGTGGGACCTGCTTGCTTCTAAGGTCACACCTTTTTTACAATACTATGTGCTCAGCAGCAACAGCAAGCTGTAATACAGTCATCAGGAGCATTTTTGTTGATCTATGACTTCACGAACTCTGGAACATTTTCTGTTAAGGGCACACAACAGAACTTTTTCCTGAAAGCTATCTGTTTTCAGTATGCTTTCCAAAGAGGTATTCACCTTAGAAACGTGCTGGCCCCAGAGTTGCTGAAAGAAGGAAAAATATTTTACTTAAACTGTTTAAAGGGTTTTCTGATGAAAGGAGTTGAATTCTGTTGCCTTTCTTCTCTAATTCACAAGAGCAGCATTGAAATGCAAGTACACAAAAATAAAATATCTATATTATGGCTGGAACGTGTATTTTTTGACACATACTCGACAAGAGGATTTCAGAGATAAATTCAGAAACCTAAAAAGTAAATGAGATGTTTATTTTGAGTGTCATGGGACTGATTTTTCTAGCTGGGTGCAATTCAAAACAGTGAACAAACAGCTTTTCTTTACCTTAATACTTCATATTAATGATAGTGAAAGGATATGTTATACATGAAATTTTAGTCACATTCAGAGTTGGCACTGGACTTTGTTTTTTTCACTTGTACAAATCCAAAATGAGTATCATCAAATGTACAGATTCAGGAGATGCATGTTAAAAATTATAAAACACTATAGTATCCAGAAAAGCACACACATTCTTCACAATCTATTATGTCATCTTTAATATATTTCATAGGTATCACTGCCTCCAGTTTCTGCCAAGCACAGGACAGAGCTAACAGCTTATGAGACACATACAGGGCAGTTCAGACACCCTGAACCACACTTACCTATTTTTGCTCTTGATTTCAGAAAAAATTTTCCTAAGTATCTGTAAAGCAGTACAAGAAAGTATAATTTAAAGTCCACCTCTGAGCACTCATTCCTTAAATAATCAGATTTTTTTGAGAGATCTTTTACACAGAAAGCAATTCAAACCAAACCAAAACAAAAAACCTTTTCGAACACATGCAAACCACACATGAAGAACAAATTCGGTGTTTAAAAAGGCTCCTTCCAAAGGGGCAGAAAGGGGTTTGAGGCAGACCAGCTCTCCAGTCTAGCCCACAGCAATGTCATGAATGCTTATGCTGGCACAATACAGTGCCCCAGCCTGCAGTGCAGGACCAAGCACACAGCGTGTACTCCTGAAAGAGTTAGGGCAGTGTTTCACACTATCTTTTCCTTCGGACACAGTACCAGAGGGGTTTGGGTTGTTTGTTTTAATTTCCTGGGTTTTTTAGCCATTTTAAGACCAGAGCACCAAGGATTCTCATTTGCACTGCAGACAATTCAGTTTCGGCCTGCTGAGACTGGGGCATCCTGGTATAGTACGAGACAATGCATATTTTAATTTTCTACCATTTTAAGAAAGTAGAGTTTGGTCCAGTGGATGGCCACTGGTAGCAATCTTCACCAAAAGTCACTGGATTCACCATATGGCAGACCAATGCAGTTCTGCCAAAACCTCTATCTTAACAGGCTCATTCCCCTCATTAAAGCAGAAATTCTTCCCTAACTGTGGAACAGAAGATAACAAAAGAAAACTGCATTTGTTTAGGCTTCATGCCCCACTGAGCCCCACAACATTGCAAATTTGCTGAATATAGCTGGATAGATTTAAAGTTCTCCATTGCTCTCTTCTTTCACTTGTAGGCCATTAAGTCACAGAGCATTTGGTGTGCATGCTGACCAAAAACATGAAAACAACAGAAAAACAGAGTATTACTTATAAACAAAAACGAACAGGAAAAAAAATCCAAAACAACAGGATTCCAATTTTGCAAATTGGGTTTTAAGCTCTTAGAGCTTCTTAACAAAACTGCAGACTGGAACTAGCAGGTAATTGAATCCTAAAAGCTGACCAAAACCCCAAACCTCATGGCTTTGTATTTTCACAAACTGTCCCATTATGAATTTTTATCTGACTTTTTCCCTCACAAACAGGGGCCCATAAACTAACCTGTTTAATTCTCCAGGCAACACTACATCTTCAGAAAAAATCCACAGCCTTTCCATAGAAACACACTAGCTTTTGGAGGAAAATGACAATTGCCAAAAGAAAGAAGTGAAATTTGAGCCTTCTGTCAGAATCTGCAGACACAGAAGAGGAAGTAATTATTATGCTGATAGAGCATCAGGTAAGATTACTGAAGGAAATATCACTAGTTGCCCTTTGGGCAGTCCTTTTATATTTGATGGGCCAGAACTTTGTCACAGGATAACGCTTATCTGCTGCCTTGCCCCTTTAAATTAAACTAAATTAAATTAAATTAAATATTTGATTGGAATTTTCCTACTTACCCTCTGTAGAAATAAAGGGATGCAAAAAACCCAGCTGGAGGTGAATTGTTTGTCCTTCTAAAAACTCCCAATGTAACTGATAGGGTACCTGGAAAAGAAATCATTCCCTTTTTTCCTTTTTTTTTTTTCCTGTACATTCCACTGAACATTCTTTTTTCAGAATTAAGAAGGATACATGGGTGATTTATTTCTTCATAATAGAGAAGGCAATGACTTCAGTTTTGTATGTACATAATGGTCCAAGTGTTGTTTGATGGAGAACAGTTACTGCAAAAGCATCACTGGAGGAACTCCCAGGTGCTGGAGGCTCAGGCACACTACAAGGAAAGGTTTTGGGAGCCACACTCCGGTCAATGAGCTGTGGCAGGGAATACACAACTATGAGAGTAATGTGAGGTGTTTTAACATCCTATTTATTGCTTAACAATTTACCTGTTTAGAAGGTGGATAACTTTTCCCCCAAGTGATCGTTTTATCATTTAATTAGTTTATAATGCATTGAGTCAGAGCCAGTGCATGAGAAAACCCTCAGTTTCATTCACCTGCAGTTCAGGCACTCCAAGCCCATTGTACCAAACAATTCCAAAACCTGATGGTCTGTCAGAAAACAGGCATTAGTACTACAGAAGAGTTTATTACAAACCTCTCCTCTCCTTGACCTTTAACTTATTTAACTCCCTCTTCATCACATAGATTATCTCATCCCGTGGCACACCGTGGTCACATACTGTTTCTGTCCCTGAATGTAACATGAACTGTGTCCCCATGAGTCTGAGGAGTCACAGTGATACCAGATGGCCTCCTGTCTACACTCTAACTCTACCCATGTCCTTCTGACTTTAGACAGAGGATTCAGTGAAGTGGTTTTCTATCACATTGAGTGCAGTTTTCAAATGTCAAGCTCCACAAACTGAAATTCCTGCAGACAGAGAAAAAATATTCTCTCTATTCCTGAGAGAAGGGACCTGAGAGAAGATCCCTATTGCATGGGAAGTTATATATGAAATTCTCAAAATCAGTCAAAATTCCACATGGAAAGCAAATTGCAAAACTGAAATAGATCTTATTTCTCAGTGCAAGTAAAGCATTTAACATGGTAGTGCAGAGGAGAGAGCATTACTCTTGTGCTATCTTGAAGATTTTTTTTTTTGAAGACTACAGATTTACCAGCAAATTCATCTGATGATGATGATGATATTGTCAACACCTACTCAGTTAACCTCTGTACATCTAAACAAATAGAGCTTCACTTCATGCCTTGCATAATTAACTTTATGCTATTGACAGACATAAAGAACCATGGTCTCCCAGCAAATCTGCATTTAGCTCTGGTTTATGGAATCCAGATCCCCTTTGGGTCAGAACTGCGGTGCCCTTATAAAAAATCGTAGGATGAGCATAACAGAAAGCATTTAAAGGTGTCAGATGTTCCTACATGTACATCTTTCCAATCTGAGCAACCAAGACTCCCTAAATGAAGGAAAAGACTTTCTCAGAAGTCTTGTCACTTTAAATGTCCCTGGTAACACTGCTGATCTGAAGGTACACATAAACCTAAGAGCCTGAAGCCAAAATCTTTACTGTGTGTTAATTATCATCATTATCAAATTCTGCTGTACAGGAAATACAGATCATGTAGCTTACGAATCCTCCCATTCTGTGGGGAAAGAGCAAACCTTAAATTCACAGGCAGTGCTACAATGTAAGATAGGTTTCTGGAAAGGAATGGTGAAGGTCCCACAGTATCATCTCTGATCAGTGTTCATTTTTATCCCTTGATTTGGCATTTAAAAATCAATATTCCGTAACAGTTATTGTTGAGATTTTGAATGCATCCAGGCTGAAAACACTTGCTAAGAACTGAGGGATTTTACCCTCTTTGTTTCAGACACCCTGGGAAAAGAAATCCTGTATTCCAGTTATTGTCTGG
>VYZR01041119.1:29235-40242 GCA_013400675.1 Oxylabes madagascariensis | reverse complement strand
AACTGAGGGATTTTACACTCTTTGTTTCAGACACCCTGGGAAAAGAAATCCTATATTCCAGTTATTGTCTGGTATTTGAGTTCAGTGTTGGCAAACTGGTCCCTGCATGTCTTTAAGGCATATGGAAATTGATGATGAAAGTGTCTAGTATAACTACAAATATAATTTGAAAACTGGAGCAGTGAACTGTGAGAAACTGCTAAATCAGTGTCATCAAACTCTGCTTGAAAAATAATGAAACAGAAATACCACCAGGACACACACAATGCAGTGCAAAGGCTGTGAAACCAGCGAGCAAATACAAAAATTAAGGAAACTTATAAGAAATTATTTTAATTGTTATTTTTGAAACATATGCCCAAAATACAGTACAACTTTCCTGTTCAAATTCACTTGACGGAGACAGTGACATAATGTCTCCTCCAAATTGTTCAAGCCCAAAATCTTGGCATAAGCTATTCCAATAGAATATCATGTTCAGCCCTGGCACTCTTGCCTGTCTACCCATAACCATGTGCAGAATAAGAAAAGCACCGTGGCCAATGCAAATCCTAGTTATAGCTTGAGTCCCTTGAGGCAACAGAAAAACACCAAAATAGAAAACATATTACTGCTTTAAAGCAATATTACTGAGGGGAATAAAACAAATGTAACCTCAGAAGTAAGATGACATTTATTGCCTAAAAGTTAACAATTTCTAAAGCTGTAAAAGTATAAATAAGGCCTGAAGATGGCAGTGAAAAGATCCTGATATTGCTTTATTCATACATTTTGAACAAAAACAAAACAAACTTACATAGAAATCTGAGAGCAAGAGGACAAAGAAAGAAGGTATTGTAATTTTTGTATATTATATGTATGTTTCATTTACTGATGTTTGCCTACATGAGTAAACACATTCAAATTACTGGGAAAAAAAAGTATTCTATTTAGTTTTACCCATCTTTTGAGATGGAAAAATGTGTATGTATGCCCAAGAAGGGGATATAAGCATGCACATTCATAGACTTGCCAGAAAATTTGTACAAAAAGATCACAGGGAGACAGAGACAGCTGGAAAAATTGGAGCAGGGGCTCTGACTTTCATGCCAGTGTTACACCTAATGCAAAGGGAATGCAGATGATGGACTGCAAGCTATATGTTATTCCTCCTGACACATTGCAGTGTGCTTGGAGAGCTGAGCAAAGACTGGGAAGTAACAAAATAAACCCCAACAACCAAACAGAAAAATTCCCCCAAAACCACACAAATAAACAACAAAACAAAACACACAGAAATTATAGAAACTGTGTTATTATAAATTAAAATATTTATCCTCATACTTATTACAGTCATCAACATTTTCATGTACAAAAGACAAAGTCAAGATCAAGCAGTGGACACCAGCACAAGCTTCTAAAACTCGAAAATTTAACTAAACTGTACCTTCAATCTCACCATGACGCATGGCAGAAACCATGAAATGAAAAATGACCAGATACAAACATCTCTTGAATGTCCTGTATCATGTTTTGAAAGAATCGTAATGAGACATTTCTGCACATGAATTTATTCAGATTAATTATCAAAAAGCCTAATTAGGAAGCTGTGCTAACAAATATCTAGAAGATTCCTTTCTATTAGGGAATATACAGATAGGAGCCTTAGTAGAAAAATGGTGAGTGGAATCCTGAGATGACTTTCTGGTTATTCATTCAGGTTTCTAAACTAATCTAGGTGTGGGTTCTGATATCTTTTCCCCTGAGGTGACCTCAAAACCCTTGTGTTAAAAAGTAATTTTCTCTGTTGGTTAACCCAAACTATGCAGTTGAGGAGCCTCCTTTCGGTGTTTCTTTCCTCCCCCAAACCTACTGATCACAATTCCATCTTTTGTGATGTTTTTACTGTAATTCAAAACTGCAATCATACTCAAAAAGCTGCCTTCTCAAAGAAAACCAGTTTATAAAATCAGTTATAAGTCTCAATTAGAATTTAACCAGGGTATCTTTGTGTGTTTCCGAGAAGGGTTCCTGTGGATTCCTGCAGTGCATTCAGACTTTTCACACAGCACAGCCTTTGGCAGTAGCTGGGAGAGGCTGAGAGAAACCATGGGTCTGTTTGTACCAACCTCATTGTCACAGTGACCCATCCACCCAGATGTCTCACCTCAGGAAATGAGAAGTAAAAAGGAAAAAATTAAAAACACAAATACGGCCATGCAGAAGACAAAGCAAAAATCAGGGGTTCAGTTCCAACTTTCCACAAGCCCAGTGACATATCCAGTATGGGGCCAAGCCTACAAAACTCTTCAGCTTTTAAAACAAATCCAGACACAAAACTTTTCCAGATCAGCTTGGGTCTCTACCCACAAGCAAGACAAGCTAATAATCTGACAGTGATTTTTTCCCATTTAGAACAAACTGTTAGTCCCAAGAAGATCAAATCTAGAATAAGCCTGAACAAATGTATATTTAAGCTTCTGCCCAAGCTTCAGACTAAGGGCAATACTTTATGTTGTTGGGTCAGGGAGCAAAAGACACAGGATCACATTCATCCCACTGAAATCCTTGGCTTCACTTCTAGTTAAATTGATAATATTAAAAAGAGCATACATTCTGTCCTGCCTTGAGATCAAACTCCTATTTTTGAGATTAGACATTAGCTGCAGATATAAAAAACTTATTATATAAGTATACATGATTTTTTAGCCAGCTGTTTCATATGCAAAAACTATTAAACCATACTATTTTATTCACTGTTGTTGGCTTCTTTATATTCTTTCAAGTTTGGCCTGTCATAAAGCCCTCTGTAAGCTTAAGAAGAAAATTTCCCACATATGGGAGTTCTACAAAGGGTAAATTACTCCTCCATATCTGGGGGTCTCTATCAAAATGAACAGTGTGAGCCAATGAACAGTAAAGGAAGAGATCACTGCTGTCAGTCCGTGCTTTGATTCCTTCAGTCCAGAATCCACCTGCACACACCCCTGTTACTTTGAAGCATTCCCTTGTTTTCTGATGGATTTTCATTAGTGTGCTCTTTTCCATGGATTTGTCGGGTCTGAACGCTGCAGTTAACCATGTTCAATACTGCCAAATTAACAAAGCAAAAACCAATGATTAAAGCCCACCAGCCACCAGATTGTCATAGTCTGCAAGCTGCTTAATTTCCATTTCTTCAAATACTTTGTTCTGGTTACATTGTTGTAAGAGTCCTTGTGCTGTAATTCTATATCTATTTCAGAACATGTGCAGGTACAGCAGAAAAGTCCTGTGGCATTGCTTCTGGGTGAGCTCTGGTCTCCCAGAGATGGGTGTTACCCCAACTCCACACCCACAGGGAGCTCCTCCAACATCTGATATATATCCTTCAATTCCAGGTCTCAGAGTCTCTGACCGAAGACAACTCCAAGGTTTTGGGCTCTGGGCCCTTGCACATGTTGTAATCAAAAATTTATTTCTTTGTGTGACTCACAGGAAAAAGAGCCAGGCTGTCAGGATTTTAGAAGTCTGGGTTTAAAAATGGAAACAACAGGAAAATATGCTCCTAAACTGTCCAAGAACTGATCCAATTGCCACTGTCTTAAAATACCTCTGGCCATACCGGCACTGATTTATTACTATTGTTTTGTACTTCCCTAAGAGGAATGACAGGGTGAGAGTCATTGGGTGAGATATTTTATCTGACTTATCAAATGGCAATGTTTGTAATGACAAACTGTAGCTACAGAACCAGAGGAGTTGGAAGGGCTCAAAAGATGCTGTTGAGTAAGTACACTCTCAATAGACCAAAATTTATCTTTCAAACAAAGGCTCCTTCCAGGCCTAGCACAGCACACTTTTGTCAGTTCTCCTCAGCAGGACTGAAGCACGGCTTTGAGAAAGATGGATTTGATTCCTGTCTAGTGCTTGAAAAGCATCCCTCCCAGCACCAGCATCATCCCTCTGCAAACCGGAGTTCAATATCAGATTTCTTTCTTTCCATCAAAAGAGTTAATAGAAATAGCACATGACCTTTCTGTGATAAGGGTTTTTATCACAGCAGCCTCCCAGAGAGTCAGNTTCAAAGAATGCAGGATCCATTTCCTTTCAGAGTCTAAATAAATATTTAGAAGTCAAACTTGCTGCGCTGAAAGAGGTATAAGTTTTGCTGTTAGCTTAAACAGAAGTGAGAGAAAGTTGCAGACTTACAAACCTGCACCTATCAGACATTTTCCCTTTTTTTAGGCTTGGATTTTGAGTCCAAAAAAGTCCCCTCAAAAGCAAAGCCAAATGTAATGTACTTGGAATTCTCCCTAACAGTGACAAGAGCAAAGGTGTCACTGTTGCCACTGTGCAACACAAGATGTTGATAATGGTGTCGTTCAAGCTGCACAAATCTATACAGATTCTCTTTCAAACAGTAGCTGGTGCTAAATCCAAAGTTCCTATTTGTGAGTTAGAGACAGACTCCACCAGTGCTCAGTCATTTATGCTGCCTGCTCTAGAATCCATGCAGCTTCAGGATTTGTTTTCTGCTAAGCTCACAAAGCAGTTTGCAAGTCTCATCCAAGAGATATCAAGGGAATTCCAGACAGCAGTTCATCTGTACACAGCCTCCTTTAGCAAAGCCAAGATTTGCATTTCCTATTCCAAGACAATTGTGAAGTAATGGACCTAGACATATTTTATTAACAAAAGTCTCCACGTCCAATAATCCACTTGTCACTATTCTTAATTTTGTCTCTCACAGCATTTATTTGCTACAGAAGGCTGATACATGCTTTATTTTAAATAGCTACACTGAAAATGAATATTAGAAAATCCTGTGTTGTATTCCACCTGTCAGAGGTCATCAGAAGCTATATTTCAAGAAAACCGAAGGCATTAGATGTAGTTTGCCCAGTAGATTAATACTGAGCTGTGAACTTTCATCCTCTGCAGCAAGATTTCCATCCAACTGACACAGAACTGACATGCAGTAACACTTACAACCAGGGGGATCCAATTTAGACAGAGTTCAAATGGTTTCAAGCTACTCATAGGTCACAGAGGTAAAGTATGCATAAGAGAGCTGGCTTTAATCAGAAGGCTTTCAGTAATGTCACACCAGAAGTGATAGGCCACATGGAAAATGAGCTGAATGTTAGGCTGAAGAGTTAAATTATCAACTATATTTAANGTCAGGTATCCTTATTTCAAGTTTCCCTGATCAGTTTGACTGCATCCAAATCAGCCCTGCGCCCTCCTTTCCAGGCAGATAGGCTGGGAGCTTTGTCTCCATGCCATTAGGCATAACAGGGAGTAAAGTGGGAAACAGCTTAGTAATACAGCAGAGCATCACACCTTCTGCGCAGCCATTCCTACTGGTTTGCACTCTGCTGAAGAACTGCATCTCAGCACAAACACAACAGCAATTACTGCACAAAGCCTAGCAGACAAGGTGTTGTTGAGGTTCTGAAGATTTTCACTGAGTTTTGTTACAAAAAGGATTAAAATCCTTACTACTGTGCTGTCTACAATATTCTCTCTTCAAAATTTCAAGTCAGTGCCAGGAAGAGAAGGGGGAACTTGAAGTCTGTCGGTAGAAATACAATGCTGGATCTCATGTCACAATACAGCAAACACAGCTCAGATCAGCAAAGCAAAACAAGGAATGTGGCAGAATGGGATCCAGGATTTTCTTACTGAAGCAGCATCACAACCAACAAAATTACACCTTTGTAACCAATTAATTTCTCTGCATCCTGCACTGATGATTTAAAGTCTGTAAGCAGGAAAGAAAACATAAGGAATTCAAACCAATGGTTTTATTGAACAGGATAAATTAGGACTTGTTGAGTTCCTTACTATTAGAAACCAGATTGTTGTCAGTGCCAGAAACAACTACAGTTGTTTCTTTACCTCTGTTTCAGGTAGCTCTTTACAGAACTCTAAGATTTGTGATACAGGCACAACTTTAATCTTTGGACTAGCTAAAGTGTCTCCACCTCNTTTCTCCATAATGGCACATTAGAACGTTGGAAAATTGAGAGGGACAGGCAGGACTATAGTGAGAGGATTTAGGAAAGTACAANAGGTGGAATCTCTGTTAAACATTTCATACCAAAGAACAATGTGAAAATGAGAGAACTCAATGAAAGACATGTCATTGAAAGACCATNTTAGTAAAATAAGTATTCGAATTTTTTTCCCCGAAGTAGCAGGCTTTTAAAGACCAATCCATCACTGCTCTCTAAGTCCATGTCTATTTTTTTCCTTATACTGAATGTACAACTGGTTTATCACAGTCAGAAAATCACCTGTTTTGTGAAGCTGAGTCTTTCATTTGTTGTGCTCACTCACCTGCCAGACTAGTATCACAAAATTATTCCTTGGTTCTAATCACACTGCATGGTTCAATTTCCTACCCATCCTCAACTCTGCAGGAGAAAATAGCTTCACTATGTGAATAGTCCACAGAAACCAAGTATTATGAGAATCTTTATTTTCTTCCAGTTTAACAGGCCATGGAATTCTTGAATTATGAAAAAATGTGATTTTTCTTATTTGTCATTGGCAACTTAACAAAGTATGATTCTAAAACAACAAGAACTAGCACACATCCCATCACTCCAAATCCTCAACATAACCAGTTCAGCCCTTCCTGTATTCGCTCCGTGCAACTCTTAAGTCTTTGCTTATTTGTGTTTCAATTTCCATGTGTAATTTTACAATTCTAAGTTGAGGGATGTATGAGCACAGGGACAAGAAAAACTGCAGCACACTCTTGTCATTAAAACTTTCTACAACAAAGTGAGATTCAACTTTCCTTCTTCATTTTTGCTGGAGAAACATACTATGGTGTACTTGGCCTTTTAACACATCCTAATGACTCATGGCATTTAAAATTGAGTTAAATATTGTTCATGGTACAGCTATATGTTTTATTTCATAATTTTACCAAGATTTCTCCTATACTATTCCAGCTATTACAGTTTTCCTTTCATGTTTTTAACTTTTAGTTTCTGTGGTTCCATAAAAAGGAAGTTGCTGAATGATCTCTAAGCTGATGGTTAGAAATATCTCTTTATTTCACCCCACAGCCACATAAAACCTTGGCTAGACCTGAACAAACCCATTCTTGTGGGCATCTTCTCAGCTCATCTGTAAGGGAGCAAGCACTTCTGTGACGGCTGACCTAAAATTGCAGAAGGAACTCCCTTAGGAAAAAGATCATCTCAAATCTTCCCCACCATCTGCAACTTGTTTTAAATTTAACATTAAAAATGAATCCACACGTGTATTAAACACAAACAAAACCAGAACACCCCACATCAAGCATAAAGAGAATGAATAACAAACCCTACCACCCCCAACACCCCAAAAACCAGCCTACAGAGAAGATTACTCCATCTTAGAAAATAAAACACCTCCAACTGCTACTGAAGAGGTGTTAGAACCTGAACATAAGAGTTTCTCACCCTTCTGCAGGGCTTTCTTGAGTGCACAGCACAGCACAGAGCAGTAACTCTGCTGCAGAAATAAAGATGGCAGAATAGAAACAACTATGCCTCAACATCAACATGTTACCCAAGCAGTCCTCACAGATTTCTCTTCATGCTGCTTTTCTTACATTGTCTTCCCAGGCTCTACTCAGAGCTCACTCTACTCACTCGAATAAATCACCCAGTTATGGCATGTCAGCTGAAAAGTCCTCATAAGAATAATGTTTTCCTTATTGAATTAAAAAAAAATTACACAATACCTATTAAACTGATGCTGGATAGTGATGCTATAGGACATGAGATAGTTCATGTTTTACAAATGATTAGCATCAAAATCTCTCTGTAAAAATAGTGACAATTACAGCATTGAAGCCAGCTCCACTGTGTGTCTGCACACCACCTTAGAGAAAAATCAGCAGAGGGTGTTTATTGTACTCCTAAATGTGATTTATCCGTTGACTCTTCAGCATTCATGCCTAAAGCCTCCAAACCATTAAGCTATCCCACAAGACACATATACAAAAACATCCTTAACAGCCTCCATTTCCAGAATAACAGAATGTGTGGATTTGAACATTCTGGTCAGCTGGCTCACAGGGATCAAAAAGTTGATTGCCTAGGAAAGGAGCTACAAGGGTTAACTTGTGGGCTACCTCAAAACATATTCATGTTCTTTTACAATAAAACACCAAACTTAATGACCATCAAATAATGGTTGCATGATCTGAGATTTGGAAAACCTAGATGCATTCAATTGCTTTCTCTGATTAGGTCTGTACTTATTTGGCATTACCAGAGATATCTCAATCCCTAAATAATTAACCTACAACCAATATGTATGAAATTGCCTCACTAAGCTCACTATCCAGGACTGTTTGCTGTTAAATTAGTAGAATAAATAATTTACACCAAAAAAAGTGTGCACAGGATAGTGCCAATAAACCTGGGGGAACTTGTTCATTATTTGCAAGAAAATTGGATGAAACACAATTCCCCAAGTACAAGCCATTCTGTAGAGTAAAAGGTGTATTAGTATTATTGCAGCCTGTAGGGAACAAATGAAGCCTCCTCACTNAAATTCACTGAGAACAGTTTGGCACAGAAACTGGTGCTGAGGCCAAAACAAAGTTCATAACTCATATGGGCCCATCTCCCATTAGTTTCTGGAGAACTGCAAGCTCCTGTACTCAAATTGCCTGTAGTGCTGGAAGGAGTGGCTTTCCCTGCCCAGTGGGACAGGAGGAAGAGGCTCCCCCTGCCCACTGTGGCTTTTGCATAGAAGCACAGCTTCCCTGCTGTGCTGATGCCGTGGATCTGCCCTGACCTGAGGAATACCCTCCAAGCTTCTGCCCTTCCAGATGTGTTTTTCTTACAGAGATAGTCCCCAGCCACATGCTCTCTCTGCAGGCCAGGGACAGAGCCACAGACACATTTTCCTCACCCAGAGTCCCTGGCTGGATCCAACCCCTTGTCTGCGCTGGAATCAAATGTCAAGTCTCAGCCTGATTTGTGGTGGTTTGCTGTTTTTTGTTATTTGATAGCAAGTATCCTGGGACATGTTTTTTGACCTCCCTCTGTATTCATGCTGAAAACAAACAATCGCTTTATAAAATCCCAAATTTCTCCTTAGATTATGAATCATGTAGTTGCATGACCTGTGTCCCAAAGCTTCCTGCAATCTGTCTTATTTAATACCAAAAGAAATCAGATATGAATGCCAGATATGAATGCCAGATATGAATGCCATGTCTGTTCTTCTAGAAAACAATACTGGGAATACCAATTTCACTCATCTTTATCCCAAAAGAACAACAACAAAATATCCAACAAAAAACAGGTTAGCCCTGTGGACTAAAAGTGTCTCAGTGTCATTGTTGCATGCAAGGATCAGATAAGCTGCTGTCTCTGAAGACAGCGTTATCCAAATAAAGCATAGTGCATTTTATCATTCTGTAATGGAAAAGACCTGTCACTCTTTGAATATCATCATATGGCCGGTGGCCGGCAGATAATGGACTGTTAAGTGTCAAGGTGACTGGCTTTGAATGTGCACAAAACTAAAAATTATAGACCTGTCATTCCACAGGCAGGCCACAATTAGCTGTCTATGCAACTTGAAATTCCCATTTTGCCAGCTGAATAATCAAGTGGGTACAGTTTCTCAATATGGATGCGTTTTCAGGCTCTTTGCACTTAGGATTTTATCTTTTTTATAAGGTTTTTCAAATAACTGCACAGTGCATTTAGGCAGAGGAGGTTAGGAGTGAACTGCACAGTCATCTCCCCCCTCAACAAACACATGAAAACACTCACTAATATTTTACAATCAACACTTTTTATGTTCATTTCCTCTCACTATGCTCTACCCTATATTGTTTCTGCCAGAGATGTGGTGCTAAGGAACACAAGCTACACAAAATTCACAGCTTCACACTTCCTAGCTGTTTTTTTTTCTATTAGCAACATAATATTCTTTTTCTACATTTTGCTATCAGTCCACCCTGATATGAGTTAATAATGCAACCTGACTTAGAAATAAAATGTTTTCAATGGCCAGCTTCAGAAGGGAAAATTATTTTCTTTTGGGAAAATTTTTTCCTATATCAATTTTTCTCTATCACTAACATACGTTTAAGGTGTTTTTGGCAAAGATAAGTACGGTGATATATCCAGAATGACTCTTACTTTCTGCTAGGAAACTAAAGAAGTAATGTAACCAGAAGTATGGAGAATCCCAGGACATACATTAATGTATGTGCTGTAGCCTTTTTTGTCCTGGACAAGTAGCAAGCATTTGATGTCCAACAGGCCGTTCTGCACTTGAGAAAGAAATTGCTTAACATTGTGCCTGAACATAAAAATAAATAAGGCTAAATTCTGGGTTTATAAACAATGTAGCGTCAGAACAATTGCTGCTTCAATGNTCTCCAGAGCTGTGTAGAAATACTTGCAGTATACTGTATGTAAGAGAATATAGGACACTGAAAGTTTGCATGCAAAGTATATTTTTGTGGGGAAAAAAAATCATAAAAATATTGTAGTTTTATCAACATTCACTTCTGAGTAGGCAAGGACCTAAAAAACAGTATTTAACACTGAAATGACAGTTGTGTATCACTTGGAAAATCCACAAATCATTTTTTCCAGTGGCAAAAGTCACTGTTGCTCAATCCAAATGCTAAGAAAAGTCCTCTGTAAATTTGTAATTCACAGGATTTTTATCATTTTAAGATCACTACAAAATGAAGTGTTGATAAAAGTTATGTCTTGGAAAAACTCATCTCTGCACAGCTACTTCTATAGACCTTGCTCCAGCACATCATGAATCAGTCAGCATCTTTTCACTAATGTCCCAGGGAGCTGGAGCAGGCCCTGCTGGCTAAGCAAAACAATCCTGACTCTTTGTTGAAACTCCAAAAATAGTTTAAAAACAGTTATTCAAAAGGCACATTCAGAATTCATAACTAAAACCTGACATTTTAAAAATAAATAAATAAAATTCACTGAGAACAGTTTGGCACAGACACTGGTGCTGAGGCCAAAACAAAGTTCATAACTCATA
>VYZR01041119.1:7480-28269 GCA_013400675.1 Oxylabes madagascariensis | reverse complement strand
TCCCAGGACATACATTAATGTATGTGCTGTAGCCTTTTTTGTCCTGGACAAGTAGCAAGCATTTGATGTCCAACAGGCCGTTCTGCACTTGAGAAAGAAATTGCTTAACATTGTGCCTGAACATAAAAATAAATAAGGCTAAATTCTGGGTTTATAAACAATGTAGCGTCAGAACAATTGCTGCTTCAATGCCTTTTTGATATGAAGTCCTTTCTAAAGAAATCTTATTGCAAATACTTTGGTTCAGGTTTGTTGTTTCTTTTTTTTCCTTTTTAACTCAGCCAAAGCCACTTGGAATAACAGAAATACATCTGGGATCATCACTGGACATTGAATCAAGCTGCAATATGAGGCCTTCCATTTTTATAGTGCTTCATATATCAATAAAGCCTTTGCATGCAGGCCTGGGAGCTACAGGGGTACTTTGATTATCTAAAAAGGGCTGCTGATCACCCAGGTCTATGGCTGAGTCTGTAATTAAATGGCATATGGGCTGAAGGGACAAGGGCTTGAGAAAGCCCTGGGCTTCCCTCAGACCCACGCTCATTTCCTTTCTCCTAGCTCAATTTACTCTTCCTTCATTTGCCCCATTTAAGTGCCCCCCATCCTTTTTTGATGATGACTTTTAACAGCAGTTATTTGAACAGTATAATTTACAGCAAGTCACGAAAATAGCTGTATGTACAGAGCTGAAGATGTGGCAAATTACAGCAAGAGAGCAGGAATGAGAGGCTGGGGGGAGCAGAGGGGAAAGTTCTTAAATTCACACTGCAGAACTACACTGTTAGCCTGAATTTGCTCTCTGCATTTTCTCCTCTCTCCCTCTAGAAATAGAGGGTTAGGCCATTAGAGAATTCAATTGATTCCAGATGGACCCTTAACCCAGTTCTTCTAATAAAAACATTTTCCTGTTAAACAACCTGTGTCACATGGAATAGATGAAATTCATTTTCAGTATGCCGCCACTGAAGCCTGGAAAGACAAACCTAAGGTATGAGGATCTTTATCCCAAATATAAAAGGGTAAGGCAACAATGATTTATCTCACAATTAGGCAGTGGCAATTAAAAAGTAATACTAGAAAAACATATAACACAAGATTCTAAGAAATTTATAAAAAAATTTAGCTGTCTTTTTTAAAGGCAGTGGTCCATTTTTAACTTTTCTATTATATTCTTTGGAAAAATCAAAATATAACAGTATGACTTTTAAGTCATATTTTAAGTCCATTGTTAAAAAAATTTGTTTCATTTTACTCTTGTTTTTTAATGCATAAATCAGAGAGCCAGCTTTCCTTGTAAAGAAATCAGTGACAAAAAGCTTCTAATTGTCTCATCAGACCATGGTCAATCCTTTTTACACATTAGAACACGACTTTTACTGTTCTAGATTAACATTTAAGGTACCTGAAAATTAAAAAGGGACTGTGAATTTGCATTTGGCAGCAGGTTGCTTAAGTAGCTCCCATCCTCCTTCCTCGCAGCCTTCGTTCGGCTCCATGTGCCAAACAGTGTTTTGGCTGGCACAGTCATTTGTGTTGCCATGCAGTCAGCATATATTTTATCTTTTACCAGCTGGATCTACTCCTTGATCAAGTTCACTGTACTGCTGTGCAAACAGTTGTGGCAGCAAATGCAAGAGCTGGGAAAAACCTGCCAGGAGGGGAAAGATGCCCGAACTGCCTAAGCCATGGCTGCTAGTGAATAAATGTTCTCAGTGCCACAGCCTGTGTAGGCTGTCTGTCTATCCCAGTTCCTTAGAGAGCTTCTATTTGGTTCCAGTTGTTTTCAAATATATTTTATTCACACACTACCTTTGCAAGAAGTACAGCAATTTCCAATTTACAGCTGTGGAACTGAACTGCAATGACTATTTCAAAAATATCTTTCAAACAGACTTAAATTGTGAGTGCCTACAATGCTTTCTGGATTAGCTTTTAATTCGCCTAGATGCTTTTGAAATTATTTCCTTAAAAAAGCAAGAAAGACATAGTTTCTAGGCTAGCATCCTAACCAGCAAGCTGTCCTGGCACCCTTGCTTTGTGTGTTTCTTTCCATTTTCCCACCAGAGATGACTGTGATATAATTTATTACGATCATGAAACTGATTATGCATTCTGAAGTCAGCAGATTTACCTTAAAATAACACAGTGCCTCAGTGAAAAAACCATTACATGTTCACAGTGGAATCTGTCTGGGCAAATGAAAAAAAAATAAAATTCAACTTGCCTCAGATTCCATCCACCCTCCCCCAACATCCACACACACTCTCACTCTGTTTTATTCTGTTACTATTTTTGTCCATTCTGGAAATTAAAAATTTTCCAGAGTTGGGGGTGAATGGATATTCCCTTCATGTTTCTGTGGGGACCTGTGCTCAGAGAGGTTTGTTGTCTGTTTGATCCTCTCAGAGCTTTGCTTTGGGAAAAGGCAAGAGCTTTGGCACTGCAGCCGAGAGCGTTTCTGCCATCTCAGGCTATGCAAGCAGCCTGCACGCTTTGCTAGATGCTAGCAGAGGTTTGAAAGAAAATGTTTAAAAAAAA
Source organism: Oxylabes madagascariensis (assembly GCA_013400675.1). Taxonomy (NCBI): domain Eukaryota; kingdom Metazoa; phylum Chordata; class Aves; order Passeriformes; family Timaliidae; genus Oxylabes; species Oxylabes madagascariensis. The sequence goes on along the minus strand of VYZR01041119.1, from coordinate 25,728 downwards.
TCACACATTCACATTTCTCTTTCTAATGTCTCTTCACCTCAGAGGCTGCTCTGTTGCCAGACCATCCACAGAAAGCTGAAATCACTCTCAATTTAACTGGCCTTTGGTTAGAGCAGTCATAAATGTACACGCTGCCTTGTAAAAACACCTATATACTTATTTTCACCAAAGAGTGCTTCTCTATGGAAGTTTATTAGCCTTGAGATAAGGAAAGCCTTACATCTCTGTAATTCCTGTTGAAAGCATATGGAAACATCTTGGAACGTCAGTTATATGGAAACTTAGGAAAAGGGTAAAACGGTAAGTGGCAAAATGAAGACAAGGCATTTGCACAAAGGGGTGGATTTTTGAATGCAGAACTGTCAAGCTCCCCCCATCTCTGTGCTTTTGTTTCTTCAGCTAACACTGCTGTTGCAGCTCTGTTAGTGATTCCTTTTCCCGTTTGCCCTGGTAGGCTTTTCAGACTGGGAGGGGCAATATTGTGATGCAAGGCATTCACCAGAGCTCTTCTCAGTGCAACCTCAAGGAAAAGAATCGCACCAGCACCCCCCGCCGCTGTCCGAGGTGATGTGTGAGAGATGCAGTTCCTCCAGCACTGGATTTTATGTACAGCCCGACGAAAGATGGGGAAGCTACCATGACACCAAGTCACCCCTGTCCTCCGTTTCACTGCGTGGTATTTACGTCTCCCTTCGAGGTGAAAATGGTAAAGCAACACATACAGCACTAAATAAGGCCGGACTTATCCCTGCTCCCCCCGGAGCATGGCCACCGGCTATGCCAGAGCAGGGACAAGCCCTTCACCTGCACCAAGGCCCACATAACTTTGAACCGGCCCACATTAACTTTGAACCAAGGCAAAGGACTGCAGCTGCTCTGCACACCTGATGGGTGAACTGAGCAGTTAAACTCCCAAAGCAGTAACGCTGTCAAGACATTAGGCAAGAGATCTTGCATAATTTCTGAGGACGAGAAAATACTTGCTAAACACTACCACACTCTTAAGTTCTGCAGCTATTTCACCTCAAAAGCCTTGGGTGTCCAAAAGCCCACTGCTGAAGGACTGCGGTTTTCTTTCCTGACGAAAACCGTACATTTAGGCTCTACATTAAATCTGAATAATACAGCGACTTCACGCGTCAAGTTAATATCACAAACAGGGGCAGCGAGATGCATACCAAGCAGCGAGGCTGCCCACACAACACCAGTGACTTCCAGCGTGGGAAACGCACCGCGCTCGTTCTAGGAGGGGAGCTCGGGAGGACTCTCCTGAGCCCGCCCGCGCCGGGGCGGCCCCGGGAGGGACACGGGGCTGGCTGCCCCGGGCTCGGCGGTGACAGCCCCGCTGCCGGCGCTGGCTGCGCTGGCCGGGGCCGCCCCTCGCCGCGGGCTCGCCAAGGTCACCGCGCCGGCCGCGCGCGGGATTGGCTCCGGCGCCACGGCGTGTTATTACTGTCTGGTTTGATCGGAGCGGGGGGTGGTCTCCAATCAAACAGAGAAAAGGTCCTGGAGAAGGTAATTAAATCCTGTCAGAGGCAATTATCGGTTCCAGGGCCATGACTCTGGCACTGAATGCAGATGATCTGAAGCTCTATTCTTGTAGAAATCCAAGAGGGCTTCTGGCACGGATCAGTCAGACATAAAGGAAACAGCAGGCTTTTTCCAAACAATGCCGTGCTGTATTTTGAAGCTCTTTGCACATCTTTTTTCCTCCCTGTTCTCAGAGTTTGGTTACCGCTGATCAAAAATATTTCCTTCTCCCCACATTCTCATTAATTTAATAGATAAGATTTACTTACGTATTATACACGTAATGACAAGCTACATAAGAGAAATCTCGTTCTGAAACACTGCCCACTTAAAATGTCTTTCATCAAGACAAAACCGCTTTAGACAATAGAAGAATATAAAATTGATGTTTTACTGGAAAAACCAAAAGCATCAGAATTGGATTAGGTATCCAGAAGGGCAATGGCTCATCTCTAAATCCTATGGATGCCAAAAGGTAATAAATAAACGACTACTTCCTACCCCAGGATAATGATGCCAACACAAGTGTATCAGAAGTGGCTGGATGTTGAAAAAGACATGCATTTCACTGATACAAACAATACACTGTTTACATTTAGTTCCACAATGCCCAAAATATTATTTACTGTATATTCTTTTTGTTTTACTCCTATGTGACAAACCCGTCTGACAAATAAACCCCCCATTTTTTTACCAGAGATTAAAAATATCAAATGAAATCTAAAAAAAAAAAAAAAAAAAAAAAAAAAAAAGGAAATCTCACAGTTCTTCTTTACCAAAAGCATGTTCCTGATTTCACACAAGACCTTTTTTCACTCAAGTCTGCATTAAGTTGTTATTTCAGAACCAGATTACAAGCTCAGCTGTGACACAGTAAATCAGGATTGACACCATTAAAGTACATGGAACTACTTTAGCTTTTACGGAGAGCAGAGGCAGGGCCCCTGCCTGCCACAGCCTGGGCTGCAATCACTGCCACATCCAGGCACAGGGAAGGGAAGAAGAGCTGGAGTGTGTGACAGGGCTTATGGGGAATCACCTTCAAACTGCAACCATAGGTTTTCCTGAGCAGGCTTCGCTCACTGGCAGCACATTCTGTTCCAAATTATTTACAATCATCTCAAATTATAATTTATTTAATAGAAAAATACATGTTTACAAAAGCCTTAGTTTCTCTAGAGTTCTGATTTGCTGAACTGACTTTGTAAATTGCTGTTTAAATACAAGTATTGCTGCTGCTAAAACGTTTCCCACACTGCTAGTGTGAGTTCTCTGTTATTTCTGCAAGGGCCCTGGGGTTTTTGTCCAGTCAGTTCCCTGGCTCTCCCTGCAGAGGCCATGCTCTTGCATGGCATCATTTCATTTCATATGAATGCACACCTGGAGAGAGGGGATTATAGCTGCCGTTTCACATTTCCTCATGCAGATAAGGCATACAGCTGGGTGAAAGAAATGAATTTAAGCTTTTCTTTAATATTTCAGTCACCTCAGGAAGGAGGTGTGTGCATGTGTGTGTGTGGTGGGTCCTATAATCACTAAGAAGGCAGCAGATTATTTCCCCTCATGAGCAAGCACAGCAGAGGGAAAGGTTTTTCTCACTCAGACCATGCCTGGAGGCAGATCCTTCTGTAAGTCTAACCCACAGCTCACTCAGGGTTGTGTTCCTGAAGCATCGTGGAGTTACATGCGGGTCTCCCTTGGGCCAGTGAGCCCACGTCAAGAAAACTCAAGAAAGAAAATTGTACAGAGAACCATAAAGAGAGAGACACTCCCATAAGTCTAACAGAGCTAAAGCTCAAATTCCATGAGTCTTTATAAATCCATTTGGGTGCTTTCAGTTGCAGAGAGGAGGGCAATTACAATTGTAGTAGCAAAGGAACATCTAAGTCCTTATAATTCACTCATTCTTGAATTTCAGTGCAAGATTACTGACAGAAGCATTTCGGTTGGTGATAACCACCACAGTAGTTTCTGGAATTCATGGCATTTGTCAAGGGTTGAATGAAGCATGAACTTGGTTTACACAACTGTCAGCTGTCAGAGAATGACTCCTTCAGTCACTCCCAGCTTCCAGCAGGGTCTAAGTGGTGACACATTGCCTATCACCAACTAGTCAGGCCTTCCCCACAAAATGATCCCTCAGTATTGGCACATTTTTCTCTGTGAACCCTTTTGGAAAAGGAAAACTTTGCTTCTGACTAATGTCTGTGAAGGAAGATAATGCAGATCCTGATTTTGAAGAATAATTTTTGTGCATAAAATGGCAAAAAAGATCACCAAATAAAGCTTTGGCTTCAGAGTGCCATCTCTGTCCAAATGCTGTGGTAACACAGACCCTCATCCACCCCACTTTAGATCCTCAACCTTGTCAGCATAAACATATGTGCATACTCCTGAACCATTTTATAAAGGCTTTGGAGAATTAGAAAGGAACTTAAAAAATTACTGATAGCTTATACAGAACTGAATAAGATTATTGAGAGAACAGGTTGTCTTACAGGAGCTCATTTTCACTGTCATTATCACACACTCTGGTATTCTCTATAAAGGCACATCAAACCCAAAAGATTGAGCTGGGTCCCTGTTCTACAGCTGTCAAAGCTGACATCAGGATTCCATACATTTCCTCTGAAGTTGATACCATTCTGATTAATTTCTTGTGAAGCTGATATGATCCTGATTATGCAAATGCTTGGCTATTAGAAGATAAGCACAATGCCTTAAATTTGTACCTGTATTTTAAAACATGCTCATTCATCATTTAACTCTTTTCATATACAAATCTGTGTGTGAGAGACAGAGGACATATTTCTGTTTTAAGAACTAGTAGTTAGGAGAAATATCATTAAATATTGTCACACCAAAATATTTCATTATTGATTCACAGACACAGTGTGAGACAAGTTCTTATTTGTATAAAAGCAAATCTTAATCAGCTAAGTAAACTGGATATTTTGTTGATAATGCAAAAAGTGTTTTATTTCATGGGTGCTCTAAAATATTTTCAAATCTACTCTTAGGAAATTTGAGCAAGAATGACAATAAAACTTGAAAAAAGCAGAAAGAGCAGAAAGAGTGAATATCAACTTAATTACAGATAAATACCTTCTAAGTTTTTTTTTTTTTTCAGTATTTGCTTATGTGTCATTAATATTAATACTCTTTAAAACATAAAACCAGAAAGGTCAATAAAATAGTTGATTGCACCAATCATAAAGGGATAGATTCTTTCAGAAAATCCACATTACATACATAAATTTCAAGGAGCCAATATCCAATTTTCTGTGGTTTCTTTCTTCCCACATATGTCACACTTCAAATTCGTTTTGACATCTAAACAATGTTTCCTTTATTTCATTATAATTTCCTTATCTAGAGTCAAAGCTTCATGACACTTCCATACAAAGAAACATGAAACGACTTTCTGGTAGATAGGTTCCTTATTTTAAAGATTCTTACAAAGATACATTGACAAACAATCCAGCTGCATGTGGTTTCACAGGCAATATCTAACTCTTACCCCACTCACAAATCCCACTGTAGATCCAATTCTCATGATAAATATTAAACCTCCTAAAAATACCCCCAAAACACCCCAGATTATTCTTCATACCTCATTTCTGCATGTTTTTTTTCCTTGAGGCTCATGCATGTGTTAATTCCCTAACATCAGCATATACATTTTTAATTTACTAAATGCAATAAAAATAATTAGTTGTCAGTTTTTGCAAGATATATTCACTTATACTTTTTTTCAGTTTATATATAAATGTGATTTCATTCATAATCATATAAAAGCATTAAAACATATTTCAGGATGGGGATGCAGCCACTGCTTGCTCTAATGCACAGCAGCAGAGTGAATTAATGCTTACCCAGGCTCCTATCACCCAGTGACTGCAGAAAAACTGAAGGCTTCACAGAAGAAAGCTGCAAAAATGAATCAGGAACACAGTTCTGAGACCAGTTTTCATGGCAGACAAGTCTAAGCATGTCTCAGAAGGAGCCACAGAACTGCCCAGCTGTGGTTGCCAAAAGGGATGCCTCACCTTGGCATTGACTGGTGAAGTTCAAGAGCCCTTTAGTCCTTTCTCTCCAACTCACATCCACTCCTGCAGTGCCAGAGGTGTCAGGAGAGTTGTATGATGCAAGAGGAGAATGAAGGAATTCAGACCTACTCCTCAGTGCTCTGTAAGGAAGGCTAGAACTGGCCAGATACTCTGACCTACATTAGCACAGCAAAACTGCAGAAAAGAGGCAAAAGACACATGTAGAAGCAACACACCGGCAAAGTCATAACCACTAAAGAAGAGCTCAAGAAAACAGTCACAGGATCTTTAAAAATCTCAGCTAGTATATCCCCTGACTTTATGACACAGTTGAAAATTACATCATTGTTGTTCCCTCAGCACCATGCCGTCGTGTTCAAAATGCAGTCTGAGACAGGTGGAAAGACCATTTAATGAATCCCAAACACAGGGCAGGAAGGAACCTCCTAAATCAAAATTAATTGCCTGCTATCACAAGCCACATTATCATACAATCTGGCTTATAAATTAATCATATTTCATTTTAATAGTACCTTGGCATCCTTCTCCCATTTCTAACATCAAATAGCATTTCTGGCATCTTCCTTCTCCAATGATAGAGATCTCCTCAGTGATTTCCAGCCCAAATATCTGCATCTAAGACCAGGTGATAGACAACTTGTCCTTGTGCCAATATTTTCCCTACTCTTAAGCAGATAAGGGGTTTTGCTTTGTCTGGTGTTCACTTCTCTAACTTGTAAAGAGTGAGCTCGCTCTCCCTGCAGCTTCCTTTTGCTGGGCTGAACTCACCAAGCTCTTTGAGTCTTCTCTCAGCAGAGATGTTCTCCATCCCATCGGAAATCCTTGCAGCCTTTTCCTACACCTCTTTCATTTGGAATCATATTGCTGGCGCAGGGACATGCAATAATTTAGATTACATGTAACACTGTCTCATATATGACCTTGGCAGTTTGCCTTTTGGAAATACTTCTGCAGGTACATCAAACTACTGCTTTTCTTCACCAGCCCACATCACAGTGGTAGCTCCTCCTCATTCTGTGATCTGCTAATAGACTCTTCTTTTTTGTTGCCATTACCAATTGATCAGCCCAGATCTTGCAAAATAAATACTTAGGACTAGTTTTTAAAAGCAGAGCATCATGCTTTGTGGCATTAAATTACTTCCCATTTCCATTATCCTTAATCATCAAATTTGTTCTTTATGAACTCAATCTCTTAATAACAATGACTTCATAATATAATTATGCTGTACCTGCTTTTTTTCCCAGTGTTATTATAACAGTGATTCAAAGGTTGCCTTCCAATTAAAAGTTTCTACTTTTACAACATTCTAGAATTCTTCAGCTACTTTACATGATTTGTCTTACTTACCTCTATTCCTTCCTTTACTGAAGTTAGGTATAAATAATAATAATAAAAAAATCCTGTACATGAATAATCTAATTCATCAGAGAGATGTGGCATAATTTATCTTTGGTAAATTCAGTGTGTGCTATCCAATTTTAAATCAATCTCCAGAAGTTTTTGCTTGTTTATTCTGAATATCTTCTTTACGTCCTGATTACTATTAAATCTTAGAAAACAAACAGTTACCTAGGCAAATCCTCACCTCCATGCATTACACTTCTTACACAAAACTTTTATTCTTTGGCTTTTGGCACCATATACAATTTTACTGGTCTTTAAAAAATAAAAGGGAACTACAGGAACCATAGTTTCACATGCCCTTTTTTAAAAGACTCATTCAGGTTTTTCTTTTCCCTTCTTTCTCCCTGCCAACTTTTTACACCATGCTTTCCAAGTTTTCATTTTATTTTGACTTTACTAAGATTATATTTTCATACTTTCTATTCTCATTAAGAACTGTGTTGCTTCCTTGACAACCCCACCACCATCACCCAACTCCAGCTGGTTTACCAAAACTAGATTATCCTTGGTCTCAACCTCAATTACATTAAATATAAGTCCCACTTTCTCTCAGCAACTCCTTTTCTTCAAAAATGTAGAAAAAGGACTATTTATCATTGATTGACACTGATTTTTTTTCCTCAAGTCTAAGACATCTTGACTTTGGCACTTGTCATGTCACACTAACCAGAAAATTTTCCTACCCACAACAGATCTCTTCCTCTGTTCATTGGCTTCTTTCCTAAATTCTAGTGGATTTTTATCCTTCATAATCCTTCAGATCATTGCCCAGATTAACACCACAAAATTGGGCCTCAAAACCTCCCTTACAAGTTTATACCCTCTGGCTCAAGATGGAAATTTCAAACATTTTTAAACCAAAAGTAGAGGTTTCTGAGTTTTACAGTCCAAGTGACTCCAATGAATTGCTATTTACTTTGAAGTCTTTAAATAATTTCTTTAAAACCAGTCTTATATTTCTCTTTAATTTGAAATTAATCAAAGGATGAACCAAGCAAGAGTTTTCTCAGTGAACAGCTCCTTATTACATACTCACTGCTTACCAGAGCATAGGATTGCCTTTTATTTCTTCTGTAGCAACTTGATAAAGAAAACCAGCATTCTCATGCTGAATTAAAATTGGGTCCTACCACCAATTTCTCAGTTTTTCACCCATTTTTATGTGCAACATTAAATCTCTGTAACACCACACAATTCTTGCAGTGCTCTGTCAAACCATGTAACAGGTTTTTTTCCTGCCAACCAACACTTAGCTTGGTGGCACACAGCTCACTGCTGATACTCTTCCATCAGGTCATTGTTGAGCTAACAGTGAGGCATTTCAGTTCCAAACCCCTTGTTTCAGCCATCCTGTTGTTTTGTGTTACTTCACAGGTCGATTAGCACAGAAAGTCCCCCATCACCTTAATTTCAATATTTCCTACAGGTGCACAGCCTTCAAGAACCGTGTTTCAGACCCCACTGCTGCTTGCCCACCTTGCTTTCAGATTACAGTGCCTGGTGCCCAGTTCATGCCAGGTATGTCCAGTCATCTCACTGGTGAGGCACTGCTTAGGCCATAAACACTTCTGAAGTTCCTCATGTCATCTGCCAGTTCTCTAATTGAATTAGATATTTTTCTCAATTACCTTGCCACCACCCTTAGGCCTCTCCTGATTAATACTCCTAACAAGTGCCACAAGGCTACACTGAGCTAGGGGAACTGTCATAAATTCTTCTGAAGTTTCATTTTCTTTTAATGATACATTAATACACTTTTCATCTCCTTAGTTTCCATTTAAGGGTAATATTATTTCACACAGTTATCAGTAGTACTTTATATGTATATTAACACACTCAGGTAAGCTGCCATAGTTGTCATAGAGACTTCCTTTATATAAAAGAACTTCTGTAATTGTCACTCTTCTGCTTGAAAAGGCAGCAGACGCTATGGCTAATAATGATTAGCTCAGAGTCTGAGCAGTGACATCAATGCAGCCAATCCCCACTCATAGCAATGGGATCAAGATTTAATTCCTGCCAAAGCTGCAGTGAAGCATTGGGATCTACTGCAAGGTTTGGTGTTTGAAATCAAACACATTAGTATGAGTTTAATTGGCATCTGGTGGATCCTAATAATTGTATCATTAAGTCCACCTTTGCAAATTCTCTAGATACTATGGCTACTACTTCAACAAAAACCCTGAGTAATATCTCTCATATACAAAAGATTTATGAACAAACTGGATCAAAGACTAGGGTACAAAAAAAAAAAAAAAAAAATTGATATGGACCTTCCTCAATCCAGACTTTAAAACAGAATAGAATTGTTGAGCAATTTTACACCTGTTCCCTATTTGACACTAGTTTATTACTTCATGATAGAAATATTTCATTTTGAAGCACATGTTTCTTCTCGGGAAGTAAAAGATTTATAGTTCTAGCAAAGATTAAGGTTTAGGGTTTTTGAAGAAGTCTTCTTTTTCTGTGATGTTTCATGACCCTTTTACCTTGAAGGATCCCATCAAATGACTCAGGCTGTCAAGTGTACGTTAGAAAGTTTGATTCTTCTACAAAAATATAAAAGTAAAGAAAAAAGTTAATTGCAGGCTGTGTGCCTTTCAGAAAGCTATTTTATCCCTGGATTAAGAAAAGTCTGATACTTTGGGACCAGTGTTTCTGGAGATGAGTAAAGTTGTTAAAAGGAAGTCTCATTAGAAGGACATAGTCCCCTTGCCACTGAACATCTCAAACAAAATAATGTAATTGAAACCATCCAGCTTTAAGAGAGAAAATTCTGCAGTATTTACAGCTCTGCTGTGTAACTGGTGTTCATCCTCATGAACTAAACCTACACACAAGAAAGTGATGGAAAGAGACATAGCATCCCACTTTGTTTTCTTCTGATACCTCTCTATTCCTGCCTGACCCAAACAGATATCAAAAAGAAGCTGACAAAAATTAACATAACATTTGAGAGGTAATTAAACCAAGAATTAAATTGAGGGTAATTACATCTCTATTGATTAGTATATAGACTTCAAAAATCATACAGATATCATCTCACCCCCTACTGATATTTACTTAGAAGTGAAATTGTTTTATTAACAACTGGCTGAAATGCCAGAGAGAAGTAGAAAAGTATTTGCCCAAAAATGAAATTACAGTAATACAGAAAGAATATAGCTCTGGACTTACAGCTCTGGTCAGCTTTATACTAATTCATATTGCAAAAATCTGAGTGTAAAATTGCTTCCTTTGCAGTACAATGAAATATACACTCAATCCTGACCATCAGCAGAGGCTCTCTGGTAGAACACAGTACATGTAAATGCAGGTAGGAGCAGAACCCAACTGGCAAGAGTGAAAAAAATCAGAACACCAAAGACTCTGAAATGCTTGTCAAAGCCCTGGTAATACTGACTCAGCGTGGTCATACATGGAGATATATCCCATCTGCAAGCAGTTGCAAGCCTTCCTACCTCTATTATATTTAATGTCATGTCTCACATCAGCTACATAGCGCCAAGGTACCATGGAGTGAAGCTGCCACTGCAAGTCTGGAGCAAATAAAATATGCCGAAGAAATAATGTTTGTTGCTTCCCAAAAGTATTCTGTTGAATGCTTTGATGTTCTCTCCCTTCCCAGGCAGCATAAGGGATTATTTTTCCATCAAGGAAGAGGCAGGTTCTGTAATGCTTTCCTAAAATTCATCCTATTGTGCTAAATACCCAGAAGATTGCTTACACTACCATGTTTAGCACATACTGCTGACTTTGTTGTATCTCAGAAAAGTTTTGCTGTAGTCTGATCATCAGTGCCTACCACTGTCGCTTTCAGGGTACTGACAGATTTTCTGACAATGCTACTCCAGTGTAGCAGCATTGGACTGCAGATATCAAAGTTTGCCTGCTAAAACAGAGATTGTCTTACTTGCTTATAAGTGATGGTCACAGATGGGAAAGAATTGGCTTTCTCAGACTTTCCTCTATGTGAATCCCCTCTGAGAATCCCAAATCTGAGAGAAAAAAAGCTGCATTCCAGAGAAATGTCACAGATATGTTTAGTTTCTAGACTCTATGACCCCTTTACTTAAGGATATAAACATTTTCCCTCTCAATAGAAAAACTATGAATTTCTAAGAAAATACTTAGTGCACATATAAAAATAAAATAAGCAACGCTTAAAATAAAAGCCTTTTCAAATTATGTCAATCAAATGATATCAAAATTGGCCATGTTATAAATGAGATAGCCTAATTTTAATAATAATAATAATNTCTTTTTTCTCCGTAGAGCCCTCGGGGCTTGGGGTACATGCTTGTGTTTCATGCCCCTACATCTAAATTCTAAAATCTACACGAATTATTTAATACATTTTTTACAATTCTAATTTACATGAATTATTCTACCATATTTATTACAGCCATATTTACAAATATAAAAGCTGAGCACAAAGAAACCCAAATGGATTGAGGACAGTCAACTTTTTTATTGAACATTCACTGTTGTCACCTTATTTTCTATTATTCTTCATCTGAGAATTGTATGAAAGTTAAAGAAGTTTGACCCCAAGAGAATGACTGTAGTTTGTACAAGGATAATATTGATGTAGTTTTTCGCCAACAAATTTTTAAGGAAAATAGAATTTTTTTTTTATATGTTGATACATATTGCAAGAATGATAGAGAAGGACTTAGAAGAGAAGACTTTTGCAGCAGACCTAAATTCTACTTGTCATTTAGAAGAATATCTGTACTGGGCAAACAAATGCAATGCAAACATTCCATGTCTGGGGGCTATGGGGGCACCATCACAAAACTTCCAGATAAGAAAAGAGGAAATTCTATTCAAAACATGCATGAAAGCTCCCTGAGTGTGCTCTCCACCTGAGTTTTTGCTTTAACTCTACAATATTGCATCAAGTGTGTTGGGGGTTAGATTTGTTTTTTTTTTCCTTATAGAAATTTTTTTCACAAGATACCAGGAACCTAACTACTGGGTACTTAAGAGGAACTCAGGTAGGTAGAGGAACACCTCCTGCTCCTCTTGAGTAGGTACTTAAGAGGAACAAAAGGGGCCAAAGGAGATTTGTAGCACCTGGCTACACTTCTTTTTGTCTCTGGGTGTTTCTCTCGGAGGGGGGAGATAACGCGAGTTTTGGGGCAGGAGAAGGACAGGGCTGGGGGCAGCTTAGCTCCCTTGCTCTCAGCATCGGAGAAAGGACGGTCAGGCTGCAGGAGGAGTTTTGACTGTCCCACCGGGTCCGGTCCTGAGGAAATCTACCATCATCTGCTCGTGTGCTCAGGAATTCTGAGCTCGCCTCCTCCTGCCTTGCTGGGGCTGGGCCGGCCCTGTCCCACCGCCGCCGCTTTTCCTCGGCACTGCTTTGTGGTTTTCCTTTTGCTACGCTGTAGCCCTGCACCCCCTGGACATCCCTGCCGTTCCAGCTACCACCGTGGAGCTTCTGGTACATCCCACCCACCAGCCCGGGATCTTCCACCGTTCCAGCTTGGTACCCTCGGAGTCCTGCACTGACACCAGACTGCCCCAAGCTTTGTGAAGCAAAGCCCCTCGAGGTTCGTGGGTCTGTTTATCATTAATACTGTAGTTGTTGTTTGTTTGCCTTGTTGTACATACTAGTAAAGAGCTGTTATTCCTATCCCCGTATCTTTGCCTGAGACCCAACTTAATATCCAAGTTTTAATAATTGGGAGGGAGGGGGTTTGCATTCTCCATTCCAAAGGGAGGTCCTGCCCTCCCTAGCAGATACCTGTCTTTTCTAACCAAGACAAAGTGTCATTAGTTATGCTATTCCCTGCAAGTAACCAAAATATGAAAGAACTTGAGATGTCTAAATCATAGAATGATTTGGGTTGTCCATGCTGGAGCAGATTTCCTGGTAGGGCTTGTGACCCCTTGGGGGACTTACATGGGAGCAGGCTGTTCCTGAAGGAATGCATACCATGGGAAAATGACCCACATTGCAGCAATTTGTGGAGAACTGTTGCCCATGGGATGGACTTACATTGGAGAAGTTCATGGAGAACTGACTCCCGTGGGAGGGACCCCAGGATGGAGCAGGGGAAGGACTCCTCTCCCTGAGCAGAAGGAGAAACAACGTGTAATGAACTGACCAAGGCCCCCATTCCCTGACTCCCTAAACTGCTGGGGAAGGAGGAATATCCCCATAGAGGACCTTAAAGATCATCTTGTTTCAAACCCACTGCCATGGGCAGGGACACCTTCCACAGGACCAGGTTGCTCATCGATTCATACAATCCAGAATAGCCCATCCAACCTGGTCTTGAACATTTTCAGTGATGGGGCAGCCATAGCTCCTCTGGGCAGCCTGTGCCAGGGCCTCACCACCCTCACAGGGAACAATTTCTTCCCAATATCTAATCTAACCCTGACCTCTGTCAGTGTGCAGCCACTCCCCCTTGTCCTGTCTCTTCATGCCCTTGTACAAGTTCCTCTTTAGCTCTCTTGTAACCTCTTTAGGCACTGGAAGGCTGCTGGAAGGTGGAAGGTACCCCTGAAGCTTTCTCTTCCCCACGGTGAACAACCCCAACACTCTCAGCCTGTAAGAGAGGTGCTCCAGCCCTCTCAGCATGTTTGTGTCCTGCTCTGGACAGATCATACTGAAGATTTAGGTTATCACATATTCATACAATCCAGAATAGCCTCATCACCCACCTGTACATACTGATCTGCACAGGTGTAAGCAGCTTTGACCAAAACCTTTAGGTAAGACGAAACAAGTATTTAATAAAAAGAATAGTTTGTATGATTTTAGGTGCTTTCTCTGGCAGTAGTTCTGTCCTTGGTAAAATGCAGTTAGACATGCACCATAAACAAAGCATTGATCAGAAAGTTGCATTACAATCCCAGTTAGTATTGTTGCAGACAGTGCTGTTGCAGTAAATTGTTCAGACACAAAATAAACCTAAGGGGTTTTCACATGTTTTTTATTTTTCTGTATTCATGGTATTAGAAACACTTGAATACTTGCAATAGCGGTAGGATCTAATGTTTAATAGCTCACATACGGCTTAGGCAATTAGAAGCTGTTTTCTTTGGAAAGAATAGATTAATATTGGCTAGGACAACATAAGGATAAGTCATGGTGTTACTTTTGTGAGACTGACTGTGATAAGAAGATTATATGAGCTTGGCAAAGTGATAAGCTTCTGTGGATTGAATAATTTCAGAAGCTTGGGAAGACTGGAAATGCTTTTGCTGCACTGAACAGTGCAGAATGCACAGATCCCGGAGCCAAGCTACCTGCAGAACGAGGGGCAGAATACTCACACCAGGGTAACACTGTCCCATGTCTAATTACCCATTTTTGCTGTTCACTCTAATCATTCAGAAGAGGGGGTGCATGTGGAATAACAAACATCATCAACAAGCAAGGGAAAATAAATAATAAAAACTAAATATGCTGGAAAGAACCAAACCCAAAACACCCACACTGATCATGCACTAATAATTTATCTGAAATTTTCTCCTGCACACTCATAACTTTACCTGATTTATTCAATTTTGTAAACAGTAAAAGACTGGTAAGTCAGACACACCAAGATAATATTCTAGAAAGCCATGTACAAATGGCAGAATCAGCATCAGTGATTTGTGACTACTATTGAAGAAATTAGAAATAATTGCAACCTTTCATTACAAAACCTGTCATTTGGTATCTGCAAGCAATTTGGTGTAAAACTAATCTTGACGACTGAGTCATTGCCAAACCTAATAATTTGCTGCATAAACATTAAACCATATAATTGCTCAAGGTGAATGCAAGAATCTATAACATTAACTGTTGTTATATCAAGACCAAGCCATGCAGTTCTTGATTCAAAGAAATTGGAGCTGTAGGATCAGACTTTTAATTTTTTTTCTCTTTGTACATAATGAGGCTTAATATGAACTCAAATTTCAGGAAAAAAATCCATCAGTGAGAGACATAATAACATTTTCATTAAGCAAGCTTATTTTGGATTACTCACATGAACTGCTGAATTCACAAACACTGGGCTCAGGATTTTGCAAATTTATACCTGAACTGCTTCAGCAAAAACAACAACTGCACAATGTGAAGAATCCATTAGCATTTATCACAAATCAGATTAAACACAACAGATTTTTTCCACATGTAGATTATGGATCAAGCATCCTCACCACACACAGGTTATAGTTATGCCTGGATTCTACATTCTCCTTACATTTCTAAACATTTTCCCCTAGATGAGTTCCTATCCAGTTTGCAATTAAAAAACCCAAACCCAGCAATATATTTTATACCATAAAATACAATTGATCTGTCTCTTCACCGTGAGAACTTTCACCAGTTTCTTGTAAACCTGATGTAAAGTCAGCATTTCTGTCAAGGAAATGATATCAAAAAGTTCCATTTGCAGCCTATCCTATCTTGTCATCTGCCGTTGTTATACCTTAATAACTGTATGAATGTATTTTAACACACTGCCGTGGGTTTAAGCCCAGTTAGACACCAGGACACATACCTTTATGGATATCCTGATTTTCTGTCAATTCTGTTCCAAGGATTTGGAGAGAAAGGTGGATTGGCAAGGGATTTCAGATGCTCCCACAACATGTGAAAACAAAGTTCAAGTCACAGCATGATGCAAAGCATTATTGGAAGAGAAAAACTCTGTTCTACAATGTGTTGAAAGTTTCCCAAATGGTGGGAGTTATTTCAGAAAGGTTTTTTTATATAAAAGAAAGCTTTTTCAAGGAAGTGGTAACATAGGATTATACATGACAAAAAGTTGCTCTCCAAAGCAAAGTAGAATTATTTTACTTATACTTCTCTTTTCAATATATCCTACTTCTCTAGGACAGAGAGAAAATGTCTGGAAAAGACTAAAAATATCACCTGGTTGACAGCCCATATGTGTGCATGTGGGTAGATTTTATTTTTTAGCAAAACTCCAAGCTAGAAACCTGTTCCTTTAAAATATACAATTATTAAATGAAAAAACCTCTCCCACATGTTAAGTACTTGAGTAAAAAACACACTGAGTTTTCACAGAACTATAAAGATTCCTCAGAATACTATTTTTTACACATTTAAAGGAGCCTTGCAAAATGAAATGTTAAAAATTCATTCAACCAATTCTACCCTAAATCACGTAGCTGCATCCTCTGGGCCAAATATGGCCTGTGTTCTTTAGCTTTAATCTGACAGGATCTCAGGAGCTAAACAGTTTCTTCCCCTCCTCTCCTGCACTTCTGAATGAATAACTTGGAAATGAATTTGACTGTGCTGTTGTGAAGCAAAACTTCCAAGACAAATAGACTGACTTTTTGCAGTAAGCCTAAAATTAAAATGAAATCTAGGATTTTTTAAATTATTATTATAACTCCTACAAACCTTACAGAGACTATAAAAAACAGAGCTCTAGTAGCTACAATTAAGAACTAAGTCCCTGGAGGAAAAAAGAGTAATTTTATACATATTGAAGTTGTCCGTAGAGTCAACCAAAGCAAGTGAAATATTTGATTTCTTTCATGCATTTCCAGTGCAAGTGACCTCTGTATACAGCCAGGCACCTACATCAAATGTGATGTTAGCCCTGTTAATGCAAACAAGTTTTTTATTGATCTACTGCAGTGAAGACTTGAGCCTACACAGTAAAATAACAAGGGGGGAAAATCCCTGTACGATTTAAAAAAGGATTTTTTGGTTTGCATTAGTGGTTCTTAGAGCTCACTACCATCGAAAGCTACTTCAGTCAATTTCACATAAAAGTGGAAATCTTCAACCATTTTTGGATTTATCAGGATAGTCAAGTATTCCAAGGTACAAATGACTGCAACAACACAGAAAACAGACAGAAGTTTTATCTTATTAAAGCTATTCAAAGAAAAGATTTCCCCTCCTGCACACAGTGGTATGGATGTAACAAACAGGCACAGTGTGGAAGGTCTAGGTCACGTGGGTATCAATGAACCCTGCCTTCTTTATGAAACAATAAGAAAATAGATACAAAGTTAAAAGGGTAAACTTTACAAGGAAAATCAGTAAATGCAAAATCGATTTTGCTCATTTATTCCCCTAATCTTGTCATGCTGCAATCGAGTTTCAAGTTAGATTTGCCCTGCCCCCTCACCTAGAATTTAAGCAAGCAGTATGTTAAATCATTGCAAATGGACTCTGGCTTTCTAGACGCCGAGAGAGTGTGGCTGTTCACTAATGTATATCTAAAAATAGTTTCATTTTGGGCAAAGCTCCTCTTTGTGCTCCTGAAAATTAAATGGAGATCAGATTTTCGATGGCTGATCACCATGTTATGAATTTTACTTCAAATTGTGCCCACACTGCAATTCAATGAGAGAAATTCAAGGTTTCTTACTTTCATTCTAAACACTGCCATTACCCCGTTAATTTATTTCATTGTCTAAAGCATGAAAACCTGTAGGGTTTCACATCAGATGTTTTCTTAGTTGTTACTAAGTAAGAAGGACTGAACTTTTGAGAAGGCTTCTGCATAAGTCTGAAGGATGAGAAATACTTGCAAAGGTGGTATTCTGTACTCAAAATCTCTGTTATGGTTCCTTCTGCAAAGGTTCTCTCTCACCAACTAACACTGAGCTTCAGTTACCAGCACCTGTGGACACAGAAATAAGCTTCCAACTTTGTATGGCATTTGAGGACTTTAAAAAAATACAAAAAAAGAGAACAAGTAAAAACCCCATGTTTTTTGCAAGATCATATAGATGAAAATTTTGTGGATAAATCATACATAAAGCAGAAGTACAGTTATAAAAGAAACCTCAAAATATATATTATTGAAGTTATTAAACCTAAACTCCTGGAAGTCCACTATAATTGCTTCTTTTATTATCTGGCATTGCACTTCAACTGCTGCATTCCTTAGCTTCCAAGAGCAAACTTATGGAGATGCTGTACTATTTGATTTGGCACACTTCACAAGCCTTGGTAGATGATCAAAAATAGAGGGCACAGAAGAGCAGGAAAAGCCTTAAGAAACTGTCTGGGCTGCTGTTGTTACTGCCTCCATAGGCAGAAAACTTGTAAGCAGAGTAGCTGTATGATTCACTCTTGTTTAATTTTAGACTGGTTTTTTTATCTATCTTGACAAAATAAACATCAGCATTTCTTCAACAGTTATTGATTCATACCCAGGTTATCTCTCTTCACTTACCAACAGATAGAAATTTTATCTTTTCCTCTTTGCAGTATTTTGCTCCTATTGAAAGCATTGGAAA